>CAWUFW010022287.1:0-98998 GCA_963921515.1 Calotriton arnoldi | reverse complement strand
TCACTCATGACATGGTCAGTGACATCACTGATGACATCACTGATGACATCTCAAATGACATCACTGATGACATCATCCATGTGATAATTTCATGCATCTTCTCACACCCTAATATAACTTTTGATACACCCACTCTAAATTACAGACTGCCATTCTCAAAACCATAGACACTCCAACACCAAAAACTACATACCCACTCACTGATTCTTAGGTCTACACACACATCCACTCACTCACCTGTACAGTCACTCATACTTACAGTCACTCAGTACAGGACTATCATATGCACTCATACACCTATATAAACACACACACCGCCACTCATCCATAGAGGTACTCACACACCTAGTCAGTCATGCAAAAATTAATCACATACCCATTTACTCACCTATACAGTTATACACACACCAGCTCACTTACTCATACAAATACTAGCACATTCTTACGCTCTTATACAATAACTGATACAAGCACACACGCATCCATACAGCCACTCTCACAATAACACACTCTCACTTATAGCCATTTAAATACTCTAACACACATATATACTGCCTTTTACATATGTAGTTACTCGCACATGTACCACTGAGATATACATTCACTCACTAACACACCCATACACACACTCACCCACCCAAGCAGTCCATCACAGATGCACTCTTGAAATCATGCACCCAGTGAATCACCCACTCACACATCTATGTATAGAGTCACACACACCCCACCCACACAAACACTCAGGCAGCCATACAGATACTCAGAGAACCAATCAATAACCCATATAGACACTCATGTAGCTATTCGCAAATCCATGCATCCACTTACACACCAACAAACAGACGGATACAGACATTCACACAGTTTAGTCACTAACCCATGCATTCAGTAAGATACGTTTAATCACTCACTTGTAGAGTCAGTCACTCACGTACTAAATCATCCATTCAGACACTTATACACCCACTCATTCTTCAATACGCCTTTCCCTATATATATTAAACATATTTAAACTTTACAGAAACACACAGTCACTGGATGATGTCATCAGTGATGTCATTTGAGATGTCATCAGTGATGTCATCAGTGATGTCACTGACCATGTCATGAGTGATGTAATATGTGACGTCATCAGCAGTGCATTGCGGGGGCGCGAGTTATAGTTAGCTGAACTAACTATAACAGGGGAATTTCACGGGTTTTGTACAAGTGCAATGTCCAACTAACTATAACGTGTCTGAAACCTATGGTTTTTTCAGTGAATATATATATATATATATATCTCATTTGAATGTTTCCTTTGAGATTTTCCGTTTAAATCATGGGGATGCTTTGATTTGGAAATTAATTTGTGTGTTATCTCCTTATTCTGTTGGGTATTGTACTCTGTGTATACTTGTGGAAATGTTGGTTCACCCCTTCGCCTCAACAGCATGGGAAAAGCGGAGTTGTGTGTAGAGCCGATACATTGTGATGTCCTCATCGATGTGGAAGAGCTATGGAAAAAGGTTTCAGTGGAATTCTGTGCATTGGGTTAACTCAAAAGGTGAGTAACCCACAGGCAGATACTGTATCCACCAGAAAAACCGTTACCGAAGGTAAATACCTTGTTCTTCAGGGCCTTAGTTGTGACACACAAGTCAGTTCACTTCATGGCTCTGCACCTCTGGTGTGGAACAGTTAAAAGTAACTGATATCTGCGTGCCTGGATGACGCCTATGTAGGTGACCACGACGTCATAGCAGACGCTAACGACGCCATCACATGGAGCCAAATGGAGCCTCCTGGCAGGGCGTAGGGGTACTGCTCACGCAAGAGTTTCTGGATCCAGCCTGATGCCTGGGAAATTCAAAGGTAAGGAATCTGCAGCTAGGTATTGTATCTACCAGATAATGTGTTACCGAAGGTAAGTAACTTGTTCTTTCGGTTTTAAAAAAAACTTCAGAAATTCACCAGTTGTAGTTAGCAGCGCTAATTATAACTTGTGCCCCCACGATGCACTGCTTAGGATTTCCCGTATGACATCACTGACGATAACATCCAAGCTTCGTTTTCATGCAGTTATATGGCAATTATATGACTTTACACGTAGCGTAGTCCACATTAACAATCAACCACAGATATATGGGAAACCCTCATTGAGTATGGTGTTAAATCCGTATACAAATGTTCAGAGAAAGCCAAAATAGTGAATGCCAATTCCAAAACAAATGCCCTACTACAGACAACTTTTGTTTGTATCAAACTCCTGACATACACCAAACCTACATTAAGAAATGAAGTTGATATCAGTAGAGAACTAAGTACAATAAACAGTGCATACTCTAAAGAGAGAGTTTACTTTATACCACACTGTTTGCAAACACTGAAACTTTCAAAAGAAATACAACACAGACTATTAAAAAATATCTACTAAGAACAGTGCACACTCTGTGACAGCTGTCTAAAAAGACACTATTCGCTAAAATTAACCAATATCTGAAGGTGCTAAACATCCTACTGCCTGCACCGTTCATGCGCTGGCGAAAATTTTACAGATAGCCCATCTTTTGAAGCAAAACAAGCACACGTACATAGGTTAGTACCCGGTGCGCACAGTCTTCTATGTTAAGTAGAGTTGGAAAGTGGGTTATTAGTAGTGGTAAATATACATCTACCACTGGCAATAAGGCCACTAACACAGTCTAAGGCTCTGAATAGGTCCCAGTAAATTATTCCCATGCTCAACCCCTGGTAGCTTGGCTGCGAGCAGGCAGGCTTAACTTAAGGAGACAAGTATGTAAAGCAATTAAAAACACCAATTCAGTAAAATAATTAAGACACAACACACAATAAAAATCCAACACTAATTTATAAAAATAGGAAATATATATATATTTTTTTACAACATGATTTTATTGTTGACAGCCAAGACAAGGAGAATGCCTCACAGGGCACCCAACGTACGCATAGAAGATGACAAATATGGATATCAACGTTTTCGACAATGACATGATATCGGTAATAAGTTGCAAAAAGAGATAACAGAAAAACAGATAACTGCGCCACATTGCCTCTGTTTGACAAGTAGAGATGTCTCACATATATGGAGAGTCTTTGCCACCTGTAGCCACATCCAGCATGTGTACTACGCATATTCCAGTCCGCTGGATTCATAACAATGGTTCTGCAATATCAGACGGGGGGAAGGAGGCTCCAGATATAATCCCGCGATCGACGCCGCTGTCAGCCACCCTCTCCCAGGGGGCCACGTCCAGGACCACTAGATGATGAGTCGGAGTCAATCCTGGGTGGAGTGTGGGGTTTAAGCCGGACAGTCTCCTCAAGCCACTGGAACACCTCCTCCGGGGACACAAAGAAGTGGGTGCGTGATTTGTATGCCACCCGCAGGCGGGCTGGGTACAGCAGGGAGTACAGAAGCTTGAGACCCCGAAGGCGAGCCTTAGCCTCAAGGAAGAACTGTCTGCGCTGCTGTACGAGCCTGGTATAGTCCGGGAATATGAGAATACATTGTGAGTCGTAGATGAGAGAGTCCCTTGCCCTCGCCTGTTGGAGGATTACATCTCTGTCCCTGTAATTAAGGAGACGGGCGATGATGGGGCGGGTGCCCCGGAGGCGGCTTCTGCAGCAACGCACGGTGGACGCGTTCCAGGACAAAGCATGTTGAAAGCGAGTCGGGTGCGAGCCAACCCCTGAGCCACGTGCCGAGGAACTCCACTGCATCATTTCCCTTGCACCCCTCCAGAAACCCAATAAAGCGAAGATTATTGCGGCGGGCGCGTCCCTCCGCATCTTCCACCCGCGCACTGTGTCCTCCACAGCTGAAATACGGGATTCTGCCTCCGTGATACGCTGCACGGCATTTCGGAGATATTGCTGAAGCAACATGACGCCCACCGCGCCGATCTTGGATTCCAATGTTTCCCGCGACTGCGTGATCGCCGCCAGCAGCGCCGCATTATCCGGCATCTGGGCTTCCGGGCCGCCCAGCAATGGCCCCGAGGCCACAGCTCCAGCATATCTGTCCATAGTACATTGCTTGGAGGACGCGCCAGGCGGCTTGACTTTGGCCATTATGAGAGGGTGGCTCAGCAGTCCAGGCGCTGCAATCTCCCACCGCGTGTGTCAAAGGTCAAGGGCGCCGTGGGCCAGGTATGTCGTCCTCAGCGGGAGGGGAGGGAGGGCTAGACCAGGCGGGGCAACCGTACCCACAAGCCGCACCAAGCCTGTGCTTGGCCGCTTGCGCGAGTTGGGCACCCCAGCCTCCCCTAATGGGCGTCCAGGCACAGCTCCCAATCCACGGTGCAGTGGCTATACAGTTTGTAGGTCAGTGTCCCCCAATCGCCGGCAGCAACCACAGCAACAAGGAGAGAGGCAGAACAAACGAGCAGCACACAGGTCGATGGGGGGGGCGCAAAGGGGGACAGTGAAAACACCTACACACACTAGGGTACACTGTGGTTTATGGTACCCCTATGACTGACATGACCTACCCTATAAGTCCTTAGTACACAATAGGACAGAGAGATTGAAACTACCTTTAAGTCCCTAGTACTTAATAGGGCATGGCAGTTTAGAGGCCAGCAGCCCTTTCTGCACTTGTATGTGTGCACTGCTGAGAGCCTGAGGTCATTTAAAGAGCAGTCCAGTGTTGCAGGAATGCTTTTAAATATAAATTGTGCCCAAACTCGACTTTGGTGTTAGGGGCACTTACAAATTGATAAACTACACTATTTTGGCATATTGCGTACCCCCAGGGTCTACCCTAGGTTTCCCAGGTTTCACTTCCCTCGTTGTAGTAAAGTGCTTCCCAAAATCGACTTTTGTGCTAGGAGCACTGTGGAGTGAGGATCTACATTATTTTTACATATTCAGAATCCCCAAATTCTGCCCTAGATGTCCCAGGGATAGGGGGGTCATGTAGCTATAGTCAGGGTCCTTATAAAATCAGTGTTATAGGCCCTGGTGTTGGAGAAATTGGACATTTCATTTTCCCCATTGTAGATCCCAGCCACATAGGTTAATATTGCAATAGTTTATGAATTCATAACTACCGCAAGGGACTACCGAAAAATGTAATTCAAGGATTTAGGAGAATGGTATTGATAAATCCAAAAATTTGCTGTTGTTGAATTTATCCTAAAATGTACAGAAAAGAAGTTATAAGAATTTGTTGTCTGTAAGCCAAAATTCAGCCTTCCAGTGGTCTGCCCTGATTGGTCAGAATTAAGAGGATTGGCCAGGCTACTTTGCTGAAGTGATAGGTGGCACCCAGGGGCAAAAGCTATCTCTTGTAAGAGGACCCTGCTCCACAGGAATGAGCAGAGGGGAGGGGTCGTAAAGCATCAGCTTTAAAGGCAGGAGGGGACGGGCAGAGACAGCCAGGTCTATCTACCTCCCTTCCATTCTGAACCCAGCCAGATGGAAGGCTTAAGGAAGGACTTTGCAGATGTCAGGGGGAGGGAGGTTATGGAGATGAGCCATCCTGGAGGTTGGTTTAGCTAGCTCTTCCCTCTCTGCTGAGACGTCAGCAATGTTGAATTTTAGAAGAATAGTGGTATCTGGGAGTCCATTGTGCCACACTTTGGAGGAAGTGGTCATTTTCTGGGGTGTTGCCGTGCACCTCATTGGACAGGAGTGCCCTACTGCTGGACCCAAGAGAACACTGAATAAGTATTTTAGAGGAGCAGAGCCTCTGAATGGCTGCACCTGAGGCACAATCTGGAACTACAGCCAGTGGACCTTACTTGCTTCAAGAAGAATAAAGAGTGTACTCGCTGCAAGCTACCGGTTAACAGAGCTCACTTGGATCATCACCACTAAGACTCCACCAGCCTGGAGTGCGTCCAGTGGATTTGTAAGGGTTTTGTCCAAGTGGATTGTGGGAACTGAAGTCCCAAACTTTCAAGGAGCATCTTGTAGATTCTAGACCCTTGGATTGCGTTTTTCACACTGTGGGACCCCAAAAGGAACTTCAGGAAGAAATTCCAGAAGTTTGGGAAAGTTTGGTGAACATTTGTGACAAAGCTCCATAGGGTGACCGGACCCTCACAGAAGGGCAATCCAGCAAACCCTCGCCTAATCCAGCCTGCTGGAGGAGGCTTCACGACGGCTGGTGAGAAATCCTCTAGAATAGTTTCTAAGTGTGTAGGGAAAATCTTGACCGGGGCACACGCTTAGTGTTTCCAACCAGGGCTCTTGTGGTTTGTGGCCTCCTGGCCTGCCTTGCTGTGTTGTCTTAGGCCTGGCTGCCTCCTGCTTTTCTTTGCACACGTTACTCTGAGCCGTTGTTCTATCGACCTCTGCTCTTGCCAAGTTATTTTAGCGCTGTCTGCATTTTCTGTCTCTCACCTTTTCTCCTGTTCGATTTGGTCCAGACTGCACAACATGTACAAGGTCGAATAACAGCGTCTCCTTGTTCTTGCTGATTTGGCCAGTCCCTCGCACCTAGACATAACACTATGTACAGCTGCCATGGAGAAATTTGTGTGCTTTTAATATTGCGGTTTGCCCGCACTAGACACACTTGGAGAAAGCCTTTCCAGGGAGAAGAGCTGTGATTGTCTGCTGATGTAGTTTTGCATCTAGAGACTGAGGTATGGGGGTTCGCTAGTCAAAGCCCAGAGGTCTTCTCTTTTTATAATAAACTAGCTTCCAGCACGGGGAGGGTGGTAATGTTATGTAGACATATATCCACTGCTTTATGAGATGCTTTCCCCGTTTGTATTCTATGGAGTTGTAACCATGCTGATTATATTATTCTTATGCATTATGCTAATAGCACTGACACGTGTACTGTACTTTAGAGCACGTAAGTTGAAATAAACATTTTAACCTATACTGTGTCTCTTCTTACGCACGTTGTGGACAGGAACGAGTGAGTGACGAAAGAGTGTTCTTGCCTCTGCGAGTCCTGAGAGAGAGAGAGAGAGATACCGTGTTCTGGGTTTTCCAATCATTGGTACATTGTTGCTAATGGGACGCTAAGGCTAGTTGGGTTGGGGTTTTAGGCGCTAAGGTTTATGGTTGGCTCACCACTATATTCCGAGGTCCTATTATCCTGTGCATAGCTCTGTGTGTACAGAATCGCTACGACATGGCGCCCCGTGAGAAAAACTTCCTTGCCATCTCTAAGGCATTTATACATGAAAGGCAAAGACCAGAGTTCATGCAGGAAAGCACTACCCAAGGGCTGGTAACGGCCCACAGGATAATGTTTCATGCACGAGCTAAATTCAAACAAGGAAAAAGGTAAAGCGATAACCCCATGAACTAGCCACACTGCAGAATCTAGTTCCGCTACAGAGAATGGTAAAGGATCCACTTTCTCGATATGTAACAGAGTGTAAGTTGCATCTTTCATGGACATGAACTGCTGTTTTTCAGTTAAATTAAAAGGCAGAAATAAGGCAGTGGTGTTCAAAAAATGCCAAGGAACTTTACCTAACTTAAGGGTTTGCAAAGTCCACGCAAACTGCATAACTGAACGTAATTGATTCTGACCATGGTACAATACAGAAACATCATCTTGTACAATATCAACAACAGAGGATACAATATTCTCTAATGTGTAAATGCGGGACGATAGGGTATTAATACTATTGTCAACAACAGCAAGCACCTTTTCCAAATTTGCTTGGTCTATTTCCCAGAGACGGGAAGCAGCTTCCATTTGCGACAGCTTCCAGAGTTCATTATAAGCTTCATAAATGAACCTCTTCGGTCGTGGACCACGAGGTCCCAAGATAAAGTCAGACAGATCAATATTGCCTGATAGGAGGGACAAATGTTGTTTAACAGAGTCTAGGGGCGAATGTTGCAACCACTGTTTACATAATTTACCAACTGAATACGTGGTGACAGTACGGGAGTCAGAAAACCTCGGATCAGGCCTGTCCTGTCTGTAGCCAGGAACTGAGTCGTGAAAACGCAGTTGGCAAGCATTAGATGATATGGGCCATACTAACCAGGGTGACTGAACCAGTGCAGAAACATTAAATGAATTGTTCTGAAACATAGCCTGCAAAGTCGCAAGGGACATATTAAAACGCAAGCTATCATTGGGAGAGCTCGACAAGGATGGAATGGAAGGCGCGTTTAATTGTTTAGCGGTAGCTAAACCCCAACACGTAGTCTGATAGATGGAAGCATTCAGAAACATAATTTGGGCCGGGATAAGGCAAGCACGGTGCAAGGCCTCGGTGCCCTGCACCTGCCAAGGTTTTGAGCCCCAGATTGATTTTAAATCCAGTGTCCTTCCAGTACTCATAACCACCCACAGCTAAGGCGCTCAAAAAGGAACCCGAATATAGCAATTTGGTGTGGGTCAACATGATTTTCTGAGTGGATGGGGAATTTAATGTAAAATAATAGGACCCAGGGTTCGATCTATTAAAATCAGTGAAATACGTAAATTTATTTCGAAGAGTCTGGGAGCTACCTGGTAAAGGATTTGGGCAATATTCCCATTGGGTGTAGGCAACAAAGCTACGTAGTGCACTCGGTTTAAGGATAAAATGGTTGCCCCAATGCTGGTAGCAATACAAATCGGCATAATTTGCAGAATTCATATACAAATCCTCAGCATTAAAGGAAGCATAATATTTAAAATCAGCAAACAATGCTTCAACGGCATGCACATCCCAATCGTCAGAATGAATATTACTTTTCACTACATCACCCATTGAAACTCGAAGGACATTTGGTACATTAATAATTTCTGTCGGTCCATGAATTTGAAAGTTTACCGCATCCCATACGATGCCATCAGCAACTGGAAACGCTGAAATGTTCACAAATGTGTGGTCACGCTTCATGATGTGAGATGAGGAATGTGGAGCCAAAGTTCCAGCAATACTGTTCACAGCAGAGCGTTCAGGTAAATAGTGACCATTGATGAGTAGAAAAAACACTGTGACAAAGCCAATGGACATGAACAAAAAAATCAAGAAAAGCACCAACCAGATGTATGTCCAGGGTGGTACCAAAAAATTGTCTCTAAACCAGGATACAAAAATACTGAACTTGGACGGGACAATTGAAGAGGTGGAATCCGAGTCAAAGGAAAAACGTGTCGGGCTCAGTGGCGTTGTTGGTTGGTGTGCCACCGACTCTGTTGCGGGATAGGTATACTCGTTCTCGTCGATGCAGGGGGAGACAGGAGGTTCGAATATATTTTTAGGCAAATCAACCATCTCAATGGTAACATCCGTGACCGTTCGGGCAGAAGGGCCACGAACACATGTCCGGTAAATGGCAGGACAAGAGACCTATTCAGGATCGGCCGGATGTTGTAACTTGACATTTTCCACTGAGATGTATCTGTTCTCCTTGCGACCAGGAAGCGGTGGTAAGATGACAGTACGTGTTCCCTTCAAGCCCAGAACTGGAACCGGTGCACGATAGGAGGGGCCGAATTCTTTTTTGTTCTCCACCTTCTCTCGAACCAGGTCGCCAATCTTCGGAAGCCAGCCGGCAACCGGAATCTGCAGTGCAGGATCTGTGGTTGAAGGCAAATGTGCGTTTGCAAGTTTGTCTCTGGCTTCTTGTAAGTCCTGTAACATAGTAGAATGGTTATCTACATCAAACTTGGCGGATTGCGCCGCCATGTCTAGACCATCAAGGTCAGGCACAAACATTCGTATGCCAAAGAGCATTTCGTATGGGGTCCGCCCACCCAGAGGTCTTCTAGGGAGATTATTAAGTGCACGCTGTACGGTATACAAGTGGGCCAGCCAGTTCCTGCCAGTACCTAGAACTCTAGCTGTCAAGGATTGCTTTAAGTCACGGTTCATTCGTTCAACGATAGAGTTGCCCTCAGGCCTATACGGAGACGAAAATTTCACCCGCACCCCCAATGAACCCATTGCGTCCTTGTAAGCCTTAGAGGCAAACGCCGGACCTTGGTCAGAATGGAAGGTGCCTCATGCGAAAATTCCCACAAAGACACGCAAATCCCTGATGACATTTAGAGCGTCAGCACTCCGTTGTGGCCAGACCCAGATGAACCGTGTGCACGAGTCCACTGCCACTAAGATATATTTATAGGCAGTGTCCGAAGAAAATGGACCGCAGTGATCCAGGTAAACACACCCAAAGGGTCTGTTTGAAATGCCGAGCGACGTCTGTGGCGGGCGTGTAAACGTAGAAGGCTTAATCTGTTGACAAACGTCACAAGAAAGCACATAGGTACGGGTGTCTTTATACAGACCACGCCACCAGTAACGCTGCTGTAAGATGGAAACGGTTGCAGACACTCCAGCATGTGCCGAAGCCATGCCTTCGTGTGCTGCCGTAATCAAGGAAAGCCTGCGGTCCGCGTTGGGGATCAGCCGATCACCAACGTCTGGTATTGTTACATAAGGAGCCTGTTCGGGACCTAACTGATAAGAATATTTGGAAGGAAAACCCCTAGGGTAATTATCACCTTCCTTGGTTGCAGCAATAGCTGCCAAAATATCAGTATCAATTTTAGACATGGATCTAGTAACTGCTGCTACTGAACACGTGACAACTGCTGATCTGGCAGCTTCATCTGCCAGACTGTTACCAACAGCGTGTGCACCCACCCGCTGATGGCCTAGGGTGTGAACCACCTGTGTGAGTGGCAGACGTTGTTGCAATTCTGCCACTCGAACCCAAAGCGTTTTATGCTTGATTGTGCTGCCTTTAGCGTCTCTATAGTCGTTTTGCGACCAAAAGAACAGATTGTCATTGTAAGATTGAACACAGTAGTAAGAATCGCACACAATGAGTGTGGTCACATCAGGATTAACGAACTCAAGCGCAAGCATCAATGCGCGCAGCTCGGCCAATTGTGCGGTACTGTCCCCGAGTGTCTGAGTGTGCACTACAGTGGATTTGAACTCTCCGTTCACAAAAGTACCTGCCACAATGGCACATGCGGCTGAATAAGCATGCTTGGACCCCGTGGCCGGTTGTGCCGAACCATCGGTGTAGATTACACAGTCGTAATCCTCAAGCGGCAGTAAAGACAGAGGAGGAGGATGAACGAATTCATACTGCAAAAACTCCTGAGTCTGAAGAGAAGAATCGAAAATGAAAGTGACATCCGGAGATGTCAAAGATGTTGCCCATTGAATCCAACGGGGGTGCAAAGCTTTAGAGTTCGGTACACTTGCCTTTGTCACTGCCTCTAGGGCCGGATAGGGTGTTACCACCAGAATGCGCTTTCTCTGTGCCAGTGCGCGCTCTTTTAGAATCGCCATTTGCACTGCTGTTAGAACTTTCTCCACAGACGAAAAGCGCAGTTCTGCGGAAGTGTACAGATGTGACTTGTATGCGATGGGTACTGTGTCACCTTCGTTAAAGGTTAAGTACGTGAAACCCACGGCCCCTGGAATTATTCTAATCACCAGGTTTGTGTGGTTGTCACGCGTCAAAAGGTATTTAGACTCAAGAAGGTCTGTCTGCAAAGACTGCAGAATGGAGGTATGCTCCGGAAGCCAACAAGACTTCGAAAAAGTAGGTTGTATCAAGGCATATAGTGGCTTGATACGCTGGGCGTATTCGGGAATATAAGTACGCCCGAAGTTCAGAAAACCCAGCAAAGTTTCTTGAGAGTAGTAGGAGGGCACAGAAGTGCACATTTCTCTAGGAAGTGGGGGGCTAAGCCCTTACCTTCATTGTTGAGCTCGTAGCCCAAGAACAAAACGGTAAATTCAGCAATGTGAGATTTGGCAAAGTTAAATTTGTAACCTTGCACCGCAAATTCAAGAATAATGCGGTCTACTCGGGACAGATGCGGGAACAATTCGTCGTCCGTCAGATAAATGTCATCGACGTACGAACATGCATCTGGATCAATGCTGTCTAACAAAGAGACAACACGGGCGGCGAATACGCCTGGACTGTTCTTATAGCCCATAGGTAAACGCCTAAATTTGAATAATTTACCACCGGAAGTAAAAGCGCTCCATTGGCCACTCTCCGGGGCTAAGTTGTGCGTGTAGAATCCATTTGAGAGGTCAAGTGTCGTTTTATATTTTTTACGAACAAGACTGTCTACAAGCGCAGAACTGTGGGTATTTTGCACCGCAAAGGTCCGACAATGAGAGTTCAAATGCCGGTAATCCAAAACTAAGCGGTACGATCCATCGGGTTTAGAAACCGCGAAAAGGGGATTGTTCAAAGGTGATACGCAGGTTTCGATTACTCCCTGATATTCCAACTGAGTCAGAATTTCGGAAACGGGGCCTTTGGCTTCACGTTTTATGGGATATTGGGGTTGTGGCTGCGGTAGTGACCGCAAAGGTATTTCGTGGGGGGGAGATTCCTCATCCCAACCCACGTGGTTGCGGTATAACGCAGGGGCCAGGGATACAGCCCATTCTGCTGCTAGAGCCTCCGCTTTGTCCTTTGGGACATGTCGAGAAAAGCTCGGGAGGATTACCTCTTCCCCTTTACGCGCAGCAAGTACGAATGGGGGTGGCCAATCCACCTCCGCTAACAAAATGTCGTAAGAAGAGGTTAGATTTTCCCAAAAAATCCCTTTAATTATACGCTGTATATCACCTTCGATTTGAATGACAATATTATAAAGTCTGTCAGGGGGTGCCACTCTGGTGTCAGCTGTCTCGACAGTAATGAATGTTTCAGTTGCTGTCGCCTCCATATGAGGACGGAGCGCCTCCCGCACTATGGTAACTTCCGCGGCGCTGTCTAGGAGGGTTACTGCCCACGTCCAATTCAGGAGCCTCGTTCTCACGGTCTGTGGCATATTTCGCTGTTACAGCGGCAACTTTCTTCTTCTGAAATTGCGGTCGAGAACTTTGAAAGTCTTCTGCTTTCCCTCTGACTTGTTGTCGAGGTTGGTCTCGTCCCTGGGGAGCCTCGCGGCCCCTTCCTCTATCCTGTCGGTCTCCTCCACCGGACTGTGAAGATGTCTGTGCCTGTGAAGAACGAGGAGAACGCGTATCAGGGACTTGAAATCTATCCGGTGATTTAATTCTCGCCCTATCGCGTAAATCATAAGTGCGTTCAGAAGAGACTGAAACCGGGGATGCGCCTCTCGACCCCGGCTTCTTTTGTTGCTTACCCTGTTTTTTCAGCCTCCAGCTCTTTTTAGTGAAGACTGGTCTCTCATCTTTCTCAGATTGAGGTTTGGATTGTTGTTGTTGTTGCGATTGTGTTTGCTGTTTTGCAAAAGGCTTATTGCCCAGGCTATTTCTGCCAATAGTTTTGTAAGCCTGGGTAATAATTTTCGGTAATTTGCGAGGCTTGTCCAATTCTGGGACCAAAGCCAAAGCATTCGCTACTTGAAAGTTCACTGCATCGCCCTTGACATTCGCAAGGATCAACTCAGCTACTACATCAAACACTCCCACCAGTCTCATCCCTAATTCCACAGCCGCTTCAGGGCCATCCTCATCCTGTACTTTTTTAATAACCGAGGGGAGAACCGTCATGGAAGGAGTGCCAAAACACTTAGAATATACTGCTGCGAACACCTTACCCCAGTTGTCGCATGCTGTCAACTCGGGGATTAAGTCTTTTGGCAAACTAATCGTAAGAATGCGGTGTTTATCCACCGGGGTTGTGTGTGGAAAAACTGCCTCCAACTGGTCAAATTTTTCTGCAAGCCAATAAGGAAAATCATCCTTATGTTGTGGACGTTTGCCCATCACCGAGTTCACCATGACAGGACTTATGGTCACTCCGCCTGCACCAGCTGGAAGGCCTGCAACTCCAGGAGGGGCTCCATGGATGTTGCCTGTAACATATTGCACTAAGGCTCGATGCACTCGCACCAAAGCCGAATACATGTTATGCAGTTCCGCGACTGGTATAGTCATATAATGCGGATGTGGGGTGTACCCGGCCAAAAGAGGCCAAGTGGCCCCATCAATAGATAAGGGGCCTAAACGAACCGTGGTAGTCGGTTGTGGGAGGGCGCCATCAAACCACACACGGTGCTGCCAAGCCGTGAGCGGTACTTCAAGATTAGTATATGGTCGATATACAACAGGAACAACGGTGGGTTCATATTCATGGAACAGATTATCGGTCCCGTCCACCGCTGGAAAAGTGATCCAAGAGTAGAACACCTCAAAGTGGAAAGCCGGATCGGCTTGAACCACAAAGACTAGTTCGACTCCCGTGTCTGGCACTCCATACACCTGTAAGTGATCCCGGAGTGCTGTGCGGCTATGTGCCGCTATGTTTATACCCGCCATTACGAACGGGATAAATCGACAACCTAACAGTAGGCAGCACAAAAAGGGTTTTGATTAAGAAACCTTTTTTAACAACTTCAAGCTTGAAAGAACCTACAAAAACTTCAATATAGGAGGTCTTACCGTCACACAAGCCTCCGGAAGCGTATGTGAGGGGGTTGTGGACAAGCACTACTCAAGCGTCTCGCAGATAAGCCCACTCGTTGGTCGCGCCACGTCGTAGGGATTCTGTACACACAGAGCTATGCACAGGATAATAGGACCTCGGAATATAGTGGTGAGCCAACCATAAACCTTAGCGCCTAAAACCCCAACCCAACTAGCCTTAGCGTCCCATTAGCAACAATGTACCAATGATTGGACAACCCAGAACACGGTATCTCTCTCTCTCTCTCTCTCTCAGGACTCGCAGAGGCAAGAACACTCTTTCGTCACTCACTCGTTCCTGTCCACAACGTGCGTAAGAAGAGACACAGTATAGGTTAAAATGTTTATTTCAACTTACTTGCTCTAAAGTACAGTACACGTGTCAGTACTATTAGCATAATGCATAAGAATAATATAATCAGCATGGTTACAACTCCATAGAATACAAACGGGGAAAGCATCTCATAAAGCAGTGGATATATGTCTACATAACATTACCACCCTCCCCGTGCTGGAAGCTAGTTTATTATAAAAAGAGAAGACCTCTGGGCTTTGACCTGCGAACCCCCATACCTCAGTCTCTAGATGCAAAACTACATCAGCAGACAATCACAGCTCTTCTCCCTGGAAAGGCTTTCTCCAAGTGTGTCTAGTGCGGGCAAACCGCAATATCAAAAGCACACAAATTTCTCCATGGCAGCTGTACATAGTGTTATGTCTAGGTGCGAGGGACTGGCCAAATCAGCAAGAACAAGGAGACGCTGTTATTCGACCTTGTACATGTTGTGCAGTCTGAGACCAAATCGAACAGGAGAAAAGGTGAGAGACAGAAAATGCAGACAGCGCTAAAATAACTTGGCAAGAGCAGAGGTCGATAGAACAACGGCTCAGAGTAACGTGTGCAAAGAAAAGCAGGTGGCAGCCAGGCCTAAGACAACACAGCAAGGCAGGCCAGGAGGCCACAAACCACAAGAGCCCTGGTTGGAAACACTAAGCGTGTGCCCCGGTCAAGATTTTCCCTACACACTTAGAAACTATTCTAGAGGATTTCTCACCAGCCGTCGTGAAGCCTCCTCCAGCAGGCTGGATTAGGCGAGGGTTTGCTGGATTGCCCTTCTGTGAGGGTCCGGTCACCCTATGGAGCTTTGTCACAAATGTTCACCAAACTTTCCCAAACTTCTGGAATTTCTTCCTGAAGTTCCTTTTGGGGTCCCACAGTGTGAAAAACGCAATCCAAGGGTCTAGAATCTACAAGATGCTCCTTGAAAGTTTGGGACTTCAGTTCCCACAATCCACTTGGACAAAACCCTTACAAATCCACTGGACGCACTCCAGGCTGGTGGAGTCTTAGTGGTGATGATCCAAGTGAGCTCTGTTAACCGGTAGCTTGCAGCGAGTACACTCTTTATTCTTCTTGAAGCAAGTAAGGTCCACTGGCTGTAGTTCCAGATTGTGCAGCAGGTGCAGCCATTCAGAGGCTCTGCTCCTCTAAAATACTTATTCAGTGTTCTCTTGGGTCCAGCAGTAGGGCACTCCTGTCCAATGAGGTGCACGGCAACACCCCAGAAAATGACCACTTCCTCCAAAGTGTGGCACAATGGACTCCCAGATACCACTATTCTTCTAAAATTCAACATTGCTGACGTCTCAGCAGAGAGGGAAGAGCTAGCTAAACCAACCTCCAGGATGGCTCATCTCCATAACCTCCCTCCCCCTGACATCTGCAAAGTCCTTCCTTAAGCCTTCCATCTGGCTGGCTTCAGAATGGAGGGAGGTAGATAGACCTGGCTGTCTCTGCCCGTCCCCTCCTGCCTTTAAAGCTGATGCTTTACGACCCCTCCCCTCTGCTCATTCCTGTGGAGCAGGGTCCTCTTACAAGAGATAGCTTTTGCCCCTGGGTGCCACTTATCACTTCAGCAAAGTAGCCTAGCCAATCCTCTTAATTCTGACCAATCAGGGCAGACCACTGGAAGGCTGAATTTTGGCTTACAGACAACAAATTCTTATAACTTCTTTTCTGTACATTTTAGGATAAATTCAACAACAGCAAATTTTTGGATTTATCAATACCATTCTCCTAAATCCTTGAATTACATTTTTCGGTAGTCCCTTGCGGTATTTATGAATTCATAAACTATTGCAATATTAACCTATGTGGCTGGGATCTACAATGGGGAAAATGAAATGTCCAATTTCTCCAACACCAGGGCCTATATCACTGATTTTATAAGGGCCCTGACTATAGCTACATGACCCCCCTATCCCTGGGACATCTAGGGCAGAATTTGGGGATTCTGAATATGTAAAAATAATGTAGATCCTCACTCCACAGTGCTCCTAGCACAAAAGTCGATTTTGGGAAGCACTTTACTACAACGAGGGAAGTGAAATGTGCAATTTCTTTATCCCCAGGGCATATGTAACCTCTTTTATAAGGGTCCGCCTTATAGGTACCTGACCCCCCCCACCCCTGGGAAACCTAGGGTAGACCCTGGGGGTAGGCAATATGCCAAAATAGTGTAGTTTATCAATTTGTAAGTGCTCCTAACACCAAAGTCGAGTTTGGGCACAATTTATATTTAAAAGCATTCCTGCAACACTGGACTGCTCTTTAAATGACCTCAGGCTCTCAGCAGTGCACACATACAAGTGCAGAAAGGGCTGCTGGCCTCTAAACTGCATTAAGTAGACTTAAAGTTTCAATCTCTGTCCTATTGTGTACTAAGGACTTATAGGGTAGGTCATGTCAGTCATAGGGGTACCATAAACCATAGTGTACCCTAGTGTGTGTAGGTGTTTTCACTGTATTCTACTTGTTTTCAGCATCGCGCTGGCCCTGGGCCTGGTTAGTCAGAGCTCAGGGACAATCAGTTACCATCAGTACCAGTCAGAAAAAAATGGGGGTGCCCAGGGCACAGGATGTCTTTGCAACAAGTAGAAATTGTCATCCTGAGATGATGCTCTTCAATAACTGCTTACAATACTTAGTACGTAGTATCTTTGCCCTGCTGGAAACTTTTTCTGCAGTACCAAAGTACTTATGTGGAACATAAGGAACACAAGTCTACTGTCATCTGTACACAGAGTTACTCTTGAGCACAAAGATTTATAACGTGTTCAATATCTCTATACAGCTTTGGTGCATTAGGAGGACATGTGTTTTTCTAAATACTAACACCCATTAGCTGAACTCAAACTGTACAAAACTGAGTAGAAAAGTAATATGGTAGCTATCTGCCACAATCTAAACTATATGACAAATTAGCACACTCATTGGATAATGTCACCAGTGATGTAATTTCAAATGTCATGAGTGATATATTAAATGATGTCATAGAACATGCCATAAGTGATGTCATATGTGAGATCATAAGCAGTGCATGGCAGGCCAAGTTATAGTTAGCGCTGCTAACTATAACTGATGACTTTCTATGTTTTTTTGGTTCATTAATGTTAAGTGTCACTGAGATATTCACTTCACTATAACGTTACTTTAACCTTTGTTTTTTTCAGTGAAATATATATTTAAAAAGAGCCTGGGCATGACGCGTTTCGGACATTGACTTTTTCAAATGCCCGCTCCTCCCCCGATCAGCAACAGTCCAGTTTAAATATCTCCAGTCGCACCGCCATTGGTGGCTATCTTGATAGGCCAGTTAGAAGTCACATGTAACCCCGTAGTCCTTGTAGAAAACTGCAAGTCCCAGCATGCACTCTCACCGCATGCTGGGTAAATGACTACCAACCAACAATGGCTGTGGGACAAATCAAGAAATCTTTAAGAGCGCTGTTCTTGGCTGTGGTGAACGAGGCAGTAAAAACAAATACTCCCACGAGTCCCAAAACGCCTCAAACCACACTGATCCGCTCCTTGGGTGGCCTTGAAAACACGGGTACAATGATCCGGAATCCTTCGTGAAGTCACGAACTGCGGCGAACAGCGGCACAAAATCCACGGGCGGGTGTGGTGGGTCAGAGCCTATCCATTACCATGGATGCAGGAAAAGTTGCCGAAGCTGTCCGGGATGACTCTGTCCTCTTGTTGAGACGGGTCTCCTCTATGTGCGCCCAGGACATGCACACAACAAATGCCACAAAAAGACCCTTAACTTGCAAGAATCGGAGGGACACCATGGGGTACTGCAAAACAGGAGATATATTTGTTGTGTGCATGTCCTGGGCGCACATAGAGGAGACCCGTCTCAACAAGAGGACAGAGTCATCCCGGACAGCTTCGGCAACTTTTCCTGCATCCATGGTAATGGATAGGCTCTGACCCACCACACCCGCCCGTGGATTTTGTGCCCCTGTTCGCCGCAGTTCGTGACTTCACGAAGGATTCCGGATCATTGTACCCGTGTTTTCAAGGCCACCCAAGGAGCGGATCAGTGTGGTTTGAGGCGTTTTGGGGACTCGGTGGGAGTATTTGTTTTTTACTGCCTCGTTCACCACAGCCAAGAACAGCGCTCTTAAAGATTTCTTGATTTGTCCCACAGCCATTGTTGGTTGGTGTCATTTACCCAGCATGCGATGAGAGTGCATGCTGGGACTTGCAGTTTTCTACAAGGGCTGCGGGGTTACATGTGACTTCTAACTGGCCTATCAAGATAGGCACCAATGGCGGAGCGACTGGAGATATTTAAACTGGACTGTTGCTGATCGGGGAGGAGCGGGCATTTGAAAAAGGCAATGTCCGAAACGCGTCATGCCCAGGCTCTTTTTAAATAAATCTCCTGTTTTGCAGTACCCCATGGTGTCCCTCCGATTCTTGCAAGTTAAGGGTCTTTTTGTGGCATTTGTTGTGTGCATGTCCTGGGCGCACATAGAGGAGACCCGTCTCAACAAGAGGACAGAGTCATCCCGGACAGCTTCGGCAACTTTTCCTGCATCCATGGTAATGGATAGGCTCTGACCCACCACACCCGCCCGTGGATTTTGTGCCGCTGTTCGCCGCAGTTCGTGACTTCACGAAGGATTCCGGATCATTGTACCCGTGTTTTCAAGGCCACCCAAGGAGCGGATCAGTGTGGTTTGAGGCGTTTTGGGGACTCGGTGGGAGTATTTGTTTTTACTGCCTCGTTCACCACAGCCAAGAACAGCGCTCTTAAAGATTTCTTGATTTGTCCCACAGACATTGTTGGTTGGTGTCATTTACCCAGCATGCGGTGAGAGTGCATGCTGGGACTTGCAGTTTTCTACAAGGACTGCGGGGTTACATGTGACTTCTAACTGGCCTATCAAGATAGCCACCAATGGCGGAGCGACTGGAGATATTTAAACTGGACTGTTGCTGATCGGGGGAGGAGCGGGCATTTGAAAAAGGCAATGTCCGCAACGCGTCATGCCCAGGCTCTTTTTAAATAAATCTCCTGTTTTGCAGTACCCCATGGTGTCCCTCCGATTCTTGCAAGTTAAGGGTCTTTTTGTGGCATTTGTTGTGTGCATGTCCTGGGCGCACATAGAGGAGACCCGTCTCAACAAGAGGACAGAGTCATCCCGGACAGCTTCGGCAACTTTTCCTGCATCCATGGTAATGGATAGGCTCTGACCCACCACACCCGCCCGTGGATTTTGTGCCGCTGTTCGCCGCAGTTCGTGACTTCACGAAGGATTCCGGATCATTGTACCCGTGTTTTCAAGGCCACCCAAGGAGCGGATCAGTGTGGTTTGAGGCGTTTTGGGGACTCGGTGGGAGTATTTGTTTTTACTGCCTCGTTCACCACAGCCAAGAACAGCGCTCTTAAAGATTTCTTGATTTGTCCCACAGACATTGTTGGTTGGTGTCATTTACCCAGCATGCGGTGAGAGTGCATGCTGGGACTTGCAGTTTTCTACAAGGACTGCGGGGTTACATGTGACTTCTAACTGGCCTATCAAGATAGCCACCAATGGCGGAGCGACTGGAGATATTTAAACTGGACTGTTGCTGATCGGGGGAGGAGCGGGCATTTGAAAAAGGCAATGTCCGAAACGCGTCATGCCCAGGCTCTTTTTAAATAAATCTCCTGTTTTGCAGTACCCCATGGTGTCCCTCCGATTCTTGCAATTTAAGGGTCTTTTTGTGGTATATATATATATATATATATATATATATATGCAGAGAACTCTGGGTAGTTCTCAAGTTTAGGTGGAAAGCAGCTCCTGTATAGAGCACTCAACACCAGCGACACTCTAGATCTGCTCACCTCAAATGTCTGTTTTTCTATCAAAGTCTTTAAGCGTAGGATTAGCACAGTGCCATCCACGCCGAGATAGAAAGGGACAAAGTCTTTTGCCATTTTTACAGCAATGTCTTTAAGCATAGGACTAGCACAGTGCTGTCCAAGCCGAGCTGTAAAATGACAAAAGCCATTTACCACTCCAGGCACAATATTACAGCTTTGAATTAGTAAAATACCAACCAACCCAACCTGAAATGAGTAAAAGCAACCCCTAAAAACACAGTGTTTCGGTCTACTTAGAGCTCTTCAGAGAGGTATAGCTTTGTCCAGACACAAGGGAGCACCCAGTATAAGTCAAAACAATACCCTTTCAGGCATAGAGTGACGCATAAATTATGCAAAAAAGAAACAGAGAACTCTGGGTTTATACGTGTGTGTGTGTGTGTGTATTAGGGGTGGGCGGTGGACTCCGCCGGCAGAGTTCGAGGAGTTTTGCCGCTCCACTTGCAGAGAGGAGTTCAGCAAAAACTATGCCGAACGCAACATCGCATAGTTTACCGGTGCACACCCAAGTTTATTTCAAAGCAGCACAGGTTTGCACACTCACAGCTTAGTGACATTGCAGAAATTCTTATTTTGCCTGAATTAAGATGGGAGCTTCTTGGGATGTGAAGGTACAGAGCATATGCACGCATACATTTTTGGACTGCCGCACCTGAGAGGAGCAGGTGGATGCTACTCTTCGGCAGGTGGCTAAGCTGGTCAGAAGAATTGCTGGAAACCGACATTGCATTGCCTTATCCTCAGCCCCAGGGTGACCTCCAGGGAATACAGCTGCTGGAACTGGAACCTATGCTGTGCGAAAGCGTTCAGAGTGGCCAGAGGAACAGTGTAGCTGTCATCCCCTAATGCTGCACACTTCAAAGCACTTGCCCTCTTTTTCAAATATCGAGCCAAGTTTAACATAATTTATTATCCATGCGGAAGTCTATGCTGTGGATGAAGTTAGACAAGCTGTGTGTGTGTGTGTGTGTGTATGTGTGTGTGTGTGTGTGGGGCAACAGACACTATTTTCTTCATGGGAAATAAAGAGTTCGTAGTCTGTGACCCCGGACGCGAACCTGATCGCATTTTTGTATTTTCTCTGCCCTGTACTCTTTATGTCTCCCCAGTCCTCCATGCCTAGCAGTGTTGTTTCAAACAACCTGTGACAAAGGCACCCCCACTTTTCACCTCAACACAGCCATTTTGTGGACCGGCCGCTGCATGTGCAGGCCTGCAGTCCCTCCGAGAGATGATTTAGTGCCCGCAAACACACAACAATACATCATTAAATACTGTCAAGCACAGCAATTTGAGGTATTTTTGCATGCTGTGAAGAGCTGGAATTCTCTACCTCTACACCTCAGGCAATCACCTTCACCTCAATACAGGAAGGACCTCAAGACCTGGCTCTTCCACTGAACTGCAGGACCCACCCACGCCTTGAGACCCTAGTGGGTGATTAGCCGCGCTCTATAAGAACCTTGATTGATTGATTGCATGCAAGCTATACTGAATGTATCCTGAAGAACGGTCATACATGCACTTCAATGATGACGCACCATCATAAACTCATACTTCCTGCGCCTGCGAGACCTCTCCTCTGCTACTTGCAGTGCACTCTTTGAAATATGTAATGCCGCAATACGCCTCAAATAAATAATTATAAATCTACATACAATCAATGACATGCACAAAGCGCACAAAGTGAGAGCAACTGAAATGCCTAAGCCCAAGATATTGCATAAGTCCTTATTACAACAAAATAAGGAGAAAATAAATAATGTAATACAAACATCATCAGTAATCACAACATATTAGATATATCAAAGTCTTAAACGTTAATACACACACCCTCTCCCTTACCAAAATAAGAAAGAGAAAAACGAATGTAACGCAATCATAATATCATATGTAATTACAAATGTCTTAAAATTAATATTCATAGCATAAACATTAGCAAAGACTGAACTACATACATTTCATGAAACTGCTAACACACGAAGACAGGAACCCAGATAATACAGCCGCACTCGACACTTTACTTAAAGAGTACACTGCCCCCACTCGCCCGACCTATAGGTGTGTCTGTGGGGAGTCTCGGCGGTAACCATTGGGCAAAATCAGACTGACTCTCGTGACGTCAGTGCTGAATGCCGCGGGGGCGGGTAATTGAAAATTGTAGCGAGAGCGCGAGCGCCTGTGGCAGCCTGCTTGTTCAGTCACAGGTGTGCTAGATCAGAGCGCTCCGCAGCTGTGAAAGTTCTGAAAATGCGTCACGTCGCATGTCAGTACTTGGCAGGGCTGACCGGTCCCTTCCATATTGCACGGGCCAGACGGACCAGTTCAATGCGCCCTGAGCCCAGGTCAGGTCTGCGACCCTGTCATGAGCGCCCAGCCCCACTTGACCTCTATCGCCAGTGCCTCAAAGGAGGGGCAGGCCGACATCGCCCGACCAGACGTGAGACTCCAAACATCTTTCGCGTCGAGACGCTCCAGGAAAAAGGCCGAGCCGCAGCTGCTCAAATAGGTGACTAAATCAGGGTCGGATTGGGATCAAAATTAGGTTCGGGCACCAAACGAAAAAGTGGCCCACACTTATGCATAATGACTTTTCCTAAAATGTTGGTTATTTAGTATCGGGGGAGTTTTGTCCTCTCTTAATTTCCTTTTCTCCTCCCCTCTTTTGCCATTCTTCTCCACTTAAATTGCACGTCTCGCTGTTTCCCTTTTGTTTCCACACTGCGCCTCACTCTCATTCCATTTTGTTACTTCCCTGCCATGTGTATTCTCCCTCCCCTTTGTCATTTTGTCCCAGGATGAATGTTTTTCATAGTAATGTAAAAAAACAATTGTTTTGAGTTGTTAAAAAGGTATTTATTTTGCTTAATTTGGTTGTTAGAGTTATTTTTTAAATTTTCTCTAATTAGAAAACGGGAGCCCCCTGCAGTTTTGTAGATGGCAAGGTGGCAGCAGACACCCGAGTCTCCTCTGTCTGCTGCTGGAGACAAAAGTAAAGGCTCTAGAAGGCCACCACTTGTAATCTGACTCCTTGCACAACCCGCTTTCACTAGCTGTGATGCTCAAAACCTGCATTGCCACTCCTTGAGGCCTCATTGTCACGCTCAGTGACTCAGGATGGGAGGAGACTCACCACATGCTGTGCCGGCTCAGTTTGGTCCATTGTCCTACTGTGCATGACAATGAGTCACCAAGGGTCTCTCTACTTGGTCATACTGTGTTCTGACCTCTGCTCTAGGCCTTCAGCAGCCTTTCGTGTTGTGTACAAGAGGCCAAGGTGGCCCAGGCAAATGTAAGTTTATTTGCAGCTGAATACAAAACTGCCCACCAACTGGCCTTTGCCACAGGCCCCTCGGGCAATGGCCGATTGCCCGCCTTGCCAATCCGACCCTGGTGACTATGCCCTGGAAGTGTGTGGATGAGGAGTGATTCCGGGGCTCGTGACAACAAAGGGATGAGAGGAGATTACTTCATGATGACCCCATGACAACTAGGGGATGGGGGCAGATTATTTCACAATGACTACTTCCGGATGTATATGTGTTATTTTACAACACCATAAGTACTTCATGGTGCTTTTTTATTACTTCACAATGACTCGTAGGACTTCTGGATTTATTTTTCCTACTCAGTACAATTCCATGATGACTTTGTTAATATAATTTTTGGGGATTGATCTTCCTCCCAGAGTCGTTCCACTAGACTGCAACATTAGAGGTTATTGTTAAGCAAATATATTTACAGCATGTCAGATCTTTGCTTGACCTACTGCTTTGGTAATACTACAATTTCATTAACTGCATCCCGCAACCCTTAATTGCAATTGCTGCAAATATAATTTTAATGGGGAATAGCGTGTGGTGTAAGAAAACATGTCAACCCCATTTAAAGTTTCATAAATAGCACCAGCTTCCTTTGAAGTTAAATGGTATTACCACATCCTTAATGAAGTAACACCACTTTTCTCTAAATTGAAACAATTGTGTTAAATTAACTGAATTCCATTTACTTCATACTAAACACTTACAACAATCTGTATTAGGGACCCAAGAGAACAACCACAATGACATTCACCCCCCTTATCTCAATCTTATCAACCATTAGGCCTGAGAAACTTTTTAATTAAACCAGCATAATTCACATAATTTTAGGAATTTCGTATTACACTTTATTAGGCATAATTTTCGAAATTATGCCACACTGCATAATTACACACGTGTGCGCCATTTGCTGTAAACATTTACCAAAAACACACGGAAACAACAGATTGCAAGCAACTGTTCACCATTTTTCTTGAGTGAAATATTGAGGCAAGGATGATTTTAATGCTAAATATAGTGCTAAAAGGTGGATTTGCCTTTAAGTTACAATATTTTGCAGAGTTTGCATAATTATGCGAAAAGAAAGTTACATAAATTTTGCACACTTATAACTTGTGTGAGGGCTAATATCCTCACTGGGAGAGGTTGACAGTTATGAGCGGATGGCTTTGGGTGAGCAGCTGGTCGATTGTGAGTGGATGGATGTTAGAAATGGGGGTCTCTAGTTGGCAGAGGTAGGTACCTTTGTCCAAATTGGGGCCCTTGCTTCTAGTCAGGGCAAGGGGGATACACTCCTAAAATAACCCCTGCTCACCCCCTTGGTAGCTTGGCACGAGCAGACAGGCTTATCTCAGAGGCAGTGTGTACAGCATTTGTGAACACATACAGTAATACAGTGAAAACACTACAAATGGACACCACACCAGTTTAGAAAAATAAATAATCTTTATCTAAACCAAAACCAGACCAAACGACAAAAATCCACAATACAGTTATCAAGATATCCTTAAAAATAGGTTATTCACTCAAATAAAGCTTGTAGCAACCAATAACTCCACTTAGAATTATAACGACGTCGTGACCGGTGGAAATCCCAAAGTATGGCGCCGACAGCGAAGTGCGCGGCGTCGGGCCCGGAGTCAAGCAGACCCACAAAGAACAGTACCTTGGAAATGATGAAAACAAAGACAATTCACGGCGTCGGGGAGGGGATGCTTCGAGTGTGGCGTCGGTTCCTTTCGACCCCAGGGGAGGTGAAGCCTCTGTTCCTTACTGCAGCGCAGGGGAGGTGAGACTACTGTTTCTTACTGCGTCGGGGAGGTGACGTCACGATGGCGCCGAAGCCTCAGTTCCTTACGATGGCGCAATGTCGATGGATTCGGGGGTCACCCACATCGAGGATCGGCTCCGCGTTAATGAAGTCTGCTTCGGAGTCGATGCAGCACAGCAGCAGGCTTCGGGCCCACGTTGCAAGTCGGAGCAGCGCTCACGACTACGGGCAGGTGACGGTGTCGCTCGCTGGCGTCAATGTGGCACTTTCCTCCTGTAGCAGCTAAAACAGCAGTTCTAGATGCAGAAGGGGTGAAGTCTGTGTTCCTGAGACTTCAGAACAGGAGGCAAGCTCAGTTTCAAGCCCTTGGGGATCTTTTCTTCAAGCAGGTGACAAAGCAAAACAGCAAAGTCCTTCTCCTTTCCTTGGCAGCAAGCAGCCACGCAGGCCAACCCCAGACAGCAAACCTCACTGAGCTTCTCCGGCTCTTCTCCTTGGCAAAGGTTTCCTCTTGATTTCCCAGAAGTGATCTAAAAGTCTGTGGTCTGGGCCCCTCTTTTTATACCCAAAATCCTTTTGTTCTCTGAAGGCAGAGAGTGTCTGTACCCAGCCAAAACCAGTTCTGTGTGGCACTTTGCAAGTGCACAACAACCTCCCTTGTCAGTGTGAGCCCTGGCTTCAGACACACCACACGGGGACGGAGCCGTCATTGTGGAAGGCAGGCACAGCCCTATTCAGGTGAAGATGCTACTCCTCCCACCACTCCAAATGCAGACCAAGCCTATTCAGCCCAGCCCTGACTCATCAGACTTCTGGAGCCACTGCCCTGCTCCAGCCCCTGTCATCCAAAAGCCAGACATGCAATACACAAACCTAGCCGAGGCACACTGGATGGTTAGGCAAGAAAATACCTACTTTCTAAAAGTGGTATTTTCAAACACAGAATGTAAAAATCACCCTCACTAAAAGATGCACTTTAGCATTCTGAGTTCAGGCATACTAAACTTTACTTTTCGATCTTGTTCCTAGGGTCAGTTATGTTTATTAGATGTTATAAACAAACTCCCCATTCTGTCCTATGGGAACGGATAGCCTTGCAATAGTGAAAATGAAATTGGCAGTATTTCACTATCAGGACATGCCACACACATCAGGGCATGTCCTACCTTTCATTTACAATGCACCCTGCCCACAGGGTACCTCGGGCCTACCTTAGGGGTGACTAATATGTAGAAAAGGGAAGGTTTAGGGACTGGCAAGTGTGTGCACTTGCCAAGTCGACATGGCAGTCCCAGACTGCACACAGGCTGGGCAATGGCAGGCCTGAGTCACATTTTACAAGCTGCTTCCTTGGGTGGCACATTGAGTGCTGCAAGCCCACCAGCGGCATTTGATTTACAGGCCTTTAGCACACACAGTGCACTTTACTAAGGTCTGACAAGTAAATCAAATATGCCAATCAAGGAATCACTAATCGATAACATCAATTTACAAAGAGAGCATATGCACTTTAGCATTGATCATCAGTGGTGAAGTGCCCAGAGTCATAAAACCACCACCAACAGGTCAGAAAAAATACAGTAGGAAGGCAAAAAGTTCTGTGATGACCCTGCAAAAAGGGCCAAGTCCAACAATGGGTTTGTAAGTTACTGGTTTCAAGTGGGTCAATGGCGTAGATGTGAAGAGTATTCCAATTGGTTTTGTAAATGAGTAGTGCGAGTAAGTTAAAGAGAATGGTACTCGGAGAGGGATGATTTTGGGTGGCTGGACTAAAGGGATGTTAATCACTGAGGAGCTGTGTGTGTCTAAACAGTGGGTGTAGGAGATTGGTGTGACTTGATGTTACTCTTGAAAAAAATGAGAGGGACCCTTTGTGCACCAAAGGACTAGGGTTCAATCTAGAAAAATAACAATATATCCTTTGGTTGGCAAATACTGAGAGAACTCTTCCTCATTCACTCACCTAAATCACACACATCCAATCATGGGGGGATACAGTACCAATTGAAAAAGAAGTGTGCCAGTACACAAGAAAAATATTGGAAATGTTATGTATCAATTTATTAAAAGCATATAAAACAATTGTAGCAAATTAAAAAACAGTTAATCATACATAGTATATTTATGTTCGAAATAAAAAAAATCACACTATAAATAAACAAATGATTGGATGTGTGTAAATTGATAGGCAGAGGTTATAAGTGATGTTCAGATAACTATGCATGAAATGAATGAATGATGATGCATGGTTATGCTGTTGTATACTTTATAGGGTGTCCATTAACGGGCTTTCTAGAATCATGTCCTTATATAGGCACAATTCGCCTTGCCCTTATATAGGCATAAAATCCCAGACCTTATTTAGGCATAGACCATGCTCTCCAAATACAGGCATGGATTCCGACATCCGTCCACCCTAGCGTCTCAACGAGTCCATGAAAAAAACAGACCCTCAGGCTGCGGGAGTTTCCCTTGCCCAGGACTATTGATTTCTTCAAGGACTCATACATTATGCATGAACCGTTAATCCCTAGAGGTTCATTCATGACGTCTTTCGCTGCCCAACTCACGTCAATGCTAACATTTTCAGGTATAAATATACCTTCCCAAACCCCTGTAAATCAGAGGAGACCTCGACTTCAGAGGAGCCCGTTTCCCGGCCGGACGCACTGAGAAGACGCTGTCATTCCTGCTCGCAGAGAGTCCAGCTTCCAGTGATCTAACTTCCCTTGCGGGGTGTTGGAGTTCGAGTTCGGAAAGAGATTCCTACCTCTCTCATTCTTCAGGTATGGAGCAGACTAGAACCTAGAGGGACTCTTGGCATACTGGACTCTTGGCATACTGGACTCTTGGCATACTGGACTCTTGGCATACTAGGCGTAACTTACTCTTAGTATACTCTAGTCAGGAATACAGCACCTACTTCTACTTCTCCCTACACCTAGGAAAGGTTAGGCACACTGGGTAGAACTAGGCTAGAAACGCATCGTATGAGTACTCGCATTTTTAGGCTGTGTCATTTTATGTAAATGAATATATGCTGAAAAGATAATGCTAACGCAGTATTATTTATTTCTACTGCTCACCCTGTACATTCATACTGTCTTGTGATCGTAACAGCACATCTAACTTACAACAGAAACAAGACTGTTCAATAAACCTTTTTATTGAAACGCCTGTCTGTTATTTCTGTGTAACTTTGAGAAGTAACTGAATCATGCACAACTGAGCTGAGTGAAATAGTTATCTATTGTTTCTACGACTCTGGGACACGTCCTGATTCTGTAAGGGAAACACAGTGGTCATGTTTTGCGGCTGCCAGAAACTACTCCCTTCTTGTTGTCAAGAAGTTTCTAGTGGCCTCTGAGCTAGCTGGCACAAGTAATTAAGTTTAATATACTCGATAGGGACATACCGACCTTAGTCCTATGTCAAACCTATAGGATATATTATTCCAATGCGCAGAGCCTATTAGGGAAATAGGAGCTACACTACAATGCAGCTTAGGAAAACTGAGGTTCTGCGAGTGGTTATGACTGTTTGGTGTGAATAGTGTTGTGTGGTCGCAGTGAATGAAAGGTGTGAATAAGTATCACCAGTGGTTGTCCATAAGTAGTTGGTATCAGGAAGTATTCTTATGAGCAGGCCTTTGAAATTATGCAACAGGGAAGCACCAAATTATATGACAGGGGAGAACCAAATTATGCAACAAGAAAGGGCAAATTATGCAACACAATGTTGCACTTTCTTGTTGGCATTACTTCATTATTTAGCAATGTACATAGTAATACTGGCTGGGAAAAGATTTAACCTCATTATTACCAGTTTAGCAACCAAATTCAGAAATAAGCAACTGAAGGTGACTAGTTAACATTTGCAAAGGCCTTCCACTGCATGCGGACATGTTGCCACGTTGTTAGTAACTTTTGATATATCTGAGCTAGAAACATTTTTTTTTCTTAACATCTGCAGATTATTCAGTGGTTGATGTGGCAAATCAATTATACACACAAAGGCACCGCTGCAGAAACGCATGATTTTAGTAATTTAGATTAGAAGTACCTCTTGGCAAGTGGTGGTGAGAGTAGTCTTTTAAGTACTGGTGTCAGTGGTGCTGCACTAGGATGAATGAGGATAAGCATATGGCCCAGATGGCTTCAGGTGAATTGGTATTGTAAGTGGGTGAGTGTAAGTACTGTAGGTGATGATCAAGTGGTGAGTGCTATGTAAGTAATTAGCAGTGAGCAATTCAGTGAATAGTGTTTTAAATGGCCTCACTTGAATCGTATCAATTTTGTTTTTGTCTTTGAATAAAAAATGGTTTTCAGTGCAAGTAGATTGTGTAATGCAACATGATGATGATCTACATTGTGCAAGACCAGGAGATATGCTCAAAGATGCCTAGTGGGGAAAGTAGATATGTGTAGGGGTTGTTGAGTGTGGACAAAAGAACAAGGAATAGCAAAGAGTTAAGTGGTGTTTTAAGATCAAATGTGCAGAGTGGACTCCAGTAGTAGTTGAGTGGACTCGAGTTGTAGTTGTGGATAATGCAACAGTACAGTTCTAGACGGAAGAGTATGGATTAGGTATGTAGGTAGTGTGCAAAGCAGGTTTGAATAGGTACATAAACAGCCGTTTCAAAGAAAATGTAGAGGGCTTTGTGTAGTCTGAAGGTGAACAGATTGAGTTAGTGTAAGTTCAGCAGAAATAAAAAGCTAATGTCAAAGGAGTAGAGTGGATGTAGAGACTAGTTTAGTGGGTGAAGAGTGCATTTAGAGAGGACACTGATTGACAGGGTTATGGGAGAATGTTTTACCTGGTGCAAAAGCAAATGTACAGGTCAAGAAGAAGATCTGGAGCTTGAATAGTTGATGCAAAGGGCTTTGACTCGTTCTGTAAGTAAAAGAATCGAAGTAGAGAGCCAATAAAGAAGGAAGACAATATATGGAGAGGGGAGCATTCAAGACAAGGGTGAAAAGCACTTGTGGGTGTTGGAGTCCCCATGTGCAGACAGAAGAGCAAGTGTGGAAATCGAGAGTGGAGGGAAGATGTGCAGAGGTAGCTGATTACAAATGAACTGTCAGGAGGGCATGGCCTAGCTCATGGCCGTGTAAGACGTGCTGGGAACGAGCTCCCGCCGGAGCTCCACATCTGAGAATAATCCTGCAGCAACTCGTTGCTGATTTCGCACCAAACCGACCCCCCGTGAAGTGGACACCCCTTGCCGGAATGTGGGGGCTCCGGTAACCGTAGTTAAGGAGAGACGAAGGAGTTATCCTGTCTGGAGCAGTGCAGAAGACGAACCCAAGATGGCGGACGAAGCTGCTCCGAGCTCAGGGTGAGTGCTCTACGCGACGCTGGTGAAGACTTAGAGGGTCCGGCCATCTCGATCCAGTGAGCTACCCTCGTAGGAGACCGGGCGATCAGAGCGTGGTCCCCCCCCCAGCCCCTCCCCCCTGGGTAGTGCGGCGGTGCGCTGCAGGGGCCGTGGAAGCTGTTCCCGGAGGTGCTGGCAAAGATCAAAAGACTCTTCACACCGGGGGGCAGCTGCGAGGTGTCCGAGATTCCTGTCTGCCCTAAGCGCCCATATGGACTGGAGAGGTGAGGAAAGAGACACTCGCAAAGACCGGGTCGCCCGGTGAAAGTGGGCCGTGGGGGTTAGAGCTTGGGTCTCTTCCTCCCCCACCCTCTTGCTGAGGTGTAGTTGACATTCTGGAGAAGTGTCCCCAAGGAAAGGCCAGTGAGGCGAAAGCGGAGGATCCCCCCCCCCCCTGCTGGGCGGGACAAGTCAGCGCGACTCCGGAATCACGCACAGGCCGCGGCTAATACAGAGAGAGCGCCCGGTGGGTGTGTGGGGCCGCTGGAGAGGGAGCTGGATGGAAAAGGTGTGGGGGATACCCACTGGTAACCACAAACCCTGTGACCACGCACACACTGTGCAGATTGTGGAAATGTGGCTTTTAATGAGCACATCGGTGCAGGAGTCACCCTTCTCTGTCTACGGGTCCAAAAACCAACAAAATAGAGCAACACTGAAGCTGGAATTCAAATTAACAATTTTATTAACTGAGAGAGAGAGGTGTGTAGAGGTGTGTAGAGAGAGGGAGAGGTGTAGAGAGAGACCTGCGTACTTTCCACGCAGAATAGCTCACAATAATACACATAATAGGCACATAAACCAAGAAAAAAGGACACAATAATACATAAAATACAGTGTGTTACTTAATTTTGCTTACCCTTAATTTGCCCAGGAGCTAGTCTCCTACCCCCCTTCGACAGTAGGTAACCTAAGCAGGTGACCTCCTGTCGACAATAGTTACCCCCTTTGGCAGCTGGGCACGGACAGACTTGTAGGAGGTAAATAGCTAGGGGAAACCACACCAAGGAGGCCATGTCCAATACTATTGGACTGTACCACATTGTAAATTTTGCTGTACAAGCACATTGAGCTAACTAAAAAACATTAATCCAATGACCAACTACCAATTCCTTTAGCTATTGTGCTGTTTAACATGATGGTGCATTAATGCAAACTTTATTTCAGTGACTCCTCATCTGGCCCTGGCACAGCAAACTTAAATTGAAACCATTATTCTGTATGCATGGCAGAGCTGTTCTCTGTGTCAGGAGCTATACATGACCCACAGACGCTGCTGCCCCTCCTTCTCTCTTATGGCTTCATAGAACATGCCAGGTCTTTTGCCAAAAATAATAAGCAGAGCCTCCCCTCTCTCTCTACGCTCTAGCCCCCTCCTTCGGAATGTCTTCCAAGGTCGAAGTGCCAGAGCAAGCCTGCCAGAAACAACCCTCCTTCTTTTTCATAGAGGGGGAGAGCACATTCCTACATGCACTTTTAAAATACGTGTCTTTTTAAGCACAGATATACACAGCACTGTGTAATTTAAACGCGCATTCTTCTTTACATTTTGCAAACGTTGCACTTTTCCTATGTCAAAACAAATATACATTGTTACTAGTATTTCTGATCAAACCATATTGTTATTTATGTATTATTATTTATTCATTTTTTGAAATTTAAAGTGTAATTCTTCCAATGGCATCTGCAGAACACAATGACGACAACAAACCAAATTGAGCTCATTCCAGACATTTTCAAGAAGGGGCCACACACTCATAACACACAGCTTGCTGAGGCAAGCCATCCTTACACAAAGAGCACAGTCGCTACTCACTCAAACAAGTACTTCACAAGCATCACCACCGGTGACAGTCCACAAACCTCATAGACACTCAAACACACACTCAAACCACAAATCAACACCAGGACAAAAACACTACTCTACATATTGAACCTTTTTAAGATCAAATGACCCATTCACTGGCCATTGTAGATCAGGATCCTTTTTCGTATATTTGTTCCACAACGTACTATACATTTATGGAAGAAATACCATATTTGACATACATATGTCTATTAGGTGTCCCCTCTAGGGGAGCCAGCTGACTTCTTTCTAAATCCTTTTTGCTGCCACCAAGACAGCAACACAACCTACGGAGTGTGCTGGAAACAGGCATGCTACCAAATGTTTGTAAAATATTACTGTTCCAAAATATTCAAAAGTAGAGAAAAGTCTCCACATTACCTCCCTTTATCTTTTGCAAAAAAGAAATCAAACAAACAAATCAGAATCTTGGCCAAGCAAATCAAGAGTGCCGCTTCAGCGAGCTTACCAAACAAGAGTCTCCAACTTCCACCTGCCGATCTCTTATTGACCTAATGGTCACTGCAAAAATAACGCCAAAGGATACCTCAGTCAGGACCGGCTGCCACCTGGAGGGTCAAATCGAAAAACCGGAAAAGTCACTTTTGCTGCAAAGACGAGCGTCTCCTCATGCAGGACTTCTCCTCAGTAATATTCCACTCTTCCGTCAAGATTACTCCTTCAGGCAGCTGCGTCCTTGATGATGCCCACGTATCGGGCGCCAACTGTGGAAATGTGCCTTTTAATGAGCACATCGGTGCAGGGGTCACCCTTCTCTGTCCACAGGTCCAAAAACAAACAATTTTATTAACTTATCATGAGTGGAACCACGTCCAACAACACTCTCAAATGTTGCAGGAGGTGGCACCCTGAAGTCACAGAGCACAGGTCTTCGATACAGAGTTTGTTGCAGAGTAAGCATGTAGTTACAAATAGAAGGTACAAGCATACACAGGAATAACTACCTACAAACATGGGCAGATGGGAGATCACTTAGTCAGCAAAGTGGGAGGGAGATCAGAACTGCTTACAACAGTACAAAACAGTTGACGATATTATCTTTAGTCAGGTGCATTCGCATTCTAGCAGCTACAGGCCTTTGCTCAGTACATTGCTTTTAGCTCAGTACAGAAGGAGTTAACTAGAGTTGAGGACACAAGCAGAATAGAAGGACAAGCAACAGTGAAGACAGAAGAATTACATAGCTAACAAAATGGATGCCACAAACAATATGGCTTCAGCCGATGCGAACAGAAATTATTTCAGATTTCCACAAGATGAGTACCGTCGTTTAGTGCCCCCCCCCTTGTGACAATGCGGGAGCCAGGAGACGTTCAGTGCCCTAGACTAGCGGTGCCTAGAAGCGGACGCCCGGGTAAGTGTGGCCGGTTAACACTGAAACACAGGGAAGACACAGTAGACCTGGGGAGCGGGAGAGGAGGGAGTCTTAGAACCAGTGCACCTGATTGGAAAGCCGGGAACTGCGATCCGAGGCGCTGACGGAGACAACGAAGGTTCTCTTCCGTAATTCTGCTTCTCCTCTCCCTTCCCCCCGCCCCACTTTGGTCCCGGATACGGACAAAGCAGGCCATATCTTTGCTTTCTCCTGGCTTGGACAGGAGAGGGGGCATATATTGAAGACGCCTCTCCCCTGTAGGTGAGACAAAGGTCAGTGCGATGACCAAAGATAAGGATCTGAAACCCCCTAGGCAGGGGAAGATGGATAAATATACCAAAGTGCTCCCAGCGCAGGCTGCAGCGACGGAGACGGCGCATTCATCATCTGACACAACTCTACTCCTACAGGCTATACAAAGCTCCAAGGAGGCTCTGGATGGGAGGATTGGAGAGGTCTGCACCAAGGTATCGTTGCTCAGACAGGATCTCCGCAAAGTATCTGAGAAGGTGACGGAGGCCGAGACCTGAGTATCGGAAGTGGAGGACGCCGTGAAAGATCTCCAAAAGGGGATGAGAGATATGCAAAGTGCAGCAAATTACATGCTATGGAGAATCGACGATGCCGAAAATCGGGCCCGAAGGAACAACCTCTGCTTTGTGGGGTTCCCGGAAGGGGCGGAGGGTACTGATGTGGTGGCATTCCTGACGACGTGGCTGAAGGATCTCATCCTGGCGGAATGATTCTCTCAGTGCTTTGTAATAGAACGTGCACACTGCGCACTGAGTGCCAAACCCCCTCCCGGACCTCCGTCCAGACCTATCATTGCAAGACTGTTGAACTTTTTAGATGGAGACCTGATACTCTGGGAAATGCGCCACAAGGTGGAAGTCTGGTACGAGAATCTCAAAATTATGACCTTCCCAGATTACAGTCGGGAGGCTCAAAAGCAGCGCCGCACCTTTGACTCCGTTAAAGTGAAGCTGCGGGCCCTCCAACTCCAGTATATGCTCCTGTTTCCGGCGAAACTAAAGGTTCTCTTCCAGGGGAGGGCTCACTTTTTCCAAACCCCAGAAGAAGCTTGGGCATGGATCGAGGAAAGACCAGTGTCCCGACCCCAAGGGGGATCACAGCTGGGCAATGCTATGCCGCGGAGCGGACCCGTGGGAGAGAGGGCTCCCAGACAGCGACGTCGTTTAACGGCGAGATGAACCCGGAGACTGGGTAAAGGGACCCCATATGCCCTGCGTGAACCTAAATCTGCTCAGCGCAGCCTGGACAAAAATAGACACGACCAATCTCAATCCGACACTGAAATGGCATAGAAGAGGGGTTCGCCCAATCAACATACAGACTCTGAAGACAACAAATGGTCCTCTGGAGTGAACTCTCGACACCCTTTAGAGAAGGCAATTCTGGTTCTCGAACAAGACGAAGAGGCTGGTAGACCTGTAGAGGAAGCTCCGCCTTCAGAGATCGAACTGAGTGCTGCAACTTGAACGCTGGCAGGAGGACATCGCCTACAGCACTGATTTCCAGATCTTCAGGGCCATGCCAGAGAGTGCTCTGTTACTCTTTCTCTTTTTGTGGAAGACTTGTGGTTTCATGAGCAGTGAGTTAGCACTTCGAGACGGAGGGCCACCCCCTGATAATTCTAATTTGTGAGCCAGATAAAGGGGGGTCTTAAAATGCAGTGCTTTGTGAGTCAAGCAAGCTATCTTTAGTTGTATTCTAGCTTCGTAAGGTAGCCAGTTTAGGGATTTTAAGGCTGATTGAGAAGTAAGGGAGAGTTGAGTTCCCACCTACCTCTGGATATTGGGGAGGGGACCATAATGCTGCCAGACGTAACATGACCCATCAACCTAACGGTTCTGACTTGGAACATCAATGGGCTGGGGGACAAGATCAAAAGAGGACTAATGTCTCAGCACATCAAGAGATTGCACCCAGCTATTGTAATGCTTCAAGAGATGCACCTTAAAGGTCCGCAGTGTGGCTTCATAGGTCGCGGGGCCTACAAGGTCCTAGCTCACTCGGGGTTTACATCTGCGGCGAGGGGGGTGGCTATCCTAATTAAAAAGAATATTCCCTTTCAAACTTCGCGCCTCTGGCACGATCCCTTAGGCAGATATGTGGGAGTAATGGGACAATGGGGAAGGATCGAGACTACGCTTATTTGTGTATATGCACCACCCAGATTACAAACACCCACCATGACTAAAGTGATTGATATCCTACTTGAAACACCCTCCACCTTGCATATTGTGGGAGGTGATTTTAACGATGTCATGGACCCAACACTGGACCGCACGGGGGAGGGGAGTAGATCCATTCTTAGTACGCCACTGAGGAGATTCTCTACAACGATGGGACTAACAGATGTCTGGAGGGAGACACACCCCAATGATAGACTATTCTCCTTCCACTCCGGGGCCCATGACACCCACTCCAGGTTAGACTACATATTTATCCCTAAAAGGGAGTTACAGGACCTAAGACATGCAGAATACACGGCTAGGGGTCTGTAGGATCATTCCCCGCTTCTGGTCGAGATGGGTCTGAGAGACCGTTGAGGAACTCGTCACTGGAGACTAAGCCCGTGGGACTTTAAAAAAAAAAAAAAAAAATAGCAAAGGGCATTCGAGCCGATACTGAGGTCTACTTCCTAGAAAACAAAAACTTGGTTGCGTCCGGGGTGACGGTCTGGGAGGCATATAAGACGGTATTGCGGGATAGAGCCCAAAATCGCATAGCCTGGGAAAAGAAAGAGCGAGACAAAAACATGGCAACATTGGAGCATAAAATACAGGAACTAGATAGGCAAATATCCCAAGACGGGGACCCCGAGTTGACACGTAGAGTGATAACCCTCCGAACGGAATATAAAGAGCTGGCCATGGATCATGCCAAGCAAATGCATCTGGCAACATTGCATCGGCTCTATGAGGTGGGAGATAAAGCCGGGAAGCTCCTCGCCTGGATTAGCAGAAGGGAGATTCAAGATAGATGGGTGAGGGAGGTGAAAGATCTCGGGGGTGCCACTCAGTCTATGAATGTGGGGGTTGCAAATGCTTTCGCAGAATATTATAGGGACCTGTACCGGGCGCGTACCTCAAAATCACAGAACAAGTTGCAGGAGTACCTGGCAGCCATCCCCACACCGGATTTGGATGAGGAGGAGGCTCGAGGTCTAGAGGAGGATCTGTCACTGGCAGAGGTCCAGGCGGCGATGGCGAAGCTTTGCCCCGGGAAGACCCCTGTTAACAATGGGTTGCCCGCAGAATTCTATCGACGCTATACCACCATCCTGGGCCCTCATCTCCTCCGACTCTTTACAGATTCTCACGAGGAGGGTGTTCTGCCGCCAGACCTGAGAATGGCCACCATTGGGTTCATACACAAGGCAGACGAGCCCCGTGACCACTGTGGTTCTTACAGACCCATTTCATTGCTGAACCTGGAAGTTAAAATCCTGGCCACCATCTTGGCGACACAGCTGTTGGGGGTGATCACAGAGCTGATCCATGAGGACCAATCTGGATTCATGCCGGGCAGGTCTACCCGCCTGAACCTTGGGCGCACGCACAACTGGCTTATGAAGGTGAGGCACAGCGAGGAACCACAGGTTTTCCTATCATTAGACGCCGAGAAGGCGTTTGACGCTGTGGATTGGTCATTCCTGGGCGCCACTTTGGTCAGATTCGGGTTTGGGCCGAAATTTCGTAGCTGGGTGACACTTCTATATAACCAACCAATGGCAACGGTGCGTGTCAATGGTCAACACTCTGCACCCTTCCCTATTGAGAGAGGGACGTGACGGGGCTGTCCCCTGTCGCCTCTTCTTTTTGCGCTCACCCTAGAGTGCTTGGCTTGTACTATTAGACAGAACCCTTCCATCTGTGGATTCTGTGCCTCACTCACGGGCTCGGGGGAGGAGAACATTTTGCTCTACGCCGACGATATACTGCTGTATATTACCAAACCTGAAGGGTCCATACCAGCTCTTTTCGACACGATCACGGAGTACGGGAGCTACTCGGGCTACAAGATCAACTGGAACAAGTCCACGCTCTACTGCCCGACAGCCACACAAGTGGATTGCCCCTTACCCGGGGAGTTTTGGGTGGTGCAGGAGGGCTTTAAATACCTGGGTATCTTTGTTACTCCACACCCGGAGCTGTGCAGGAAGGAAAACCTTGGAACAGTCTTGCATAACTTCAGGTCAGACGTGGATAGGTGGAAAGATCTCCCCCTTACCCTTACCCTGCTCGGTCGGGCAGCACTCTTTAAAATGATCACCTTCCCCCAACTTTTATATGCCCTGCAAAACTCGTATCATCCCCTCCCCAAGGCTATCTTTGTGGAAATAGCTAGCAAAATACGAACACTCTTGTGGCAAGGGGGACACCGAGAATATCGCTTAGGATGCTGCAACACAATCCATACAATGGAAGGATAGCACTTCCCGACATAGAGGCTTATTATTGGGCGTCCCACCTGATACCCATAAACGAATGGACACATAAACATGGAGACCACCCCACATATCACCTGGAGAGTGAGGAAATGCTGCCGCACACATACGTGCACTACCTCTACGGAGGGAAGGGTAGTTCCCGCTTATTGCCAGCGACTCAGGTGATCTTGACCGCATGGGAGAGGGCAACTAAGACTATGGGTTGGACGGGGAAAATCACGAAGAGCACACCGCTATGGGAGGGAGCCCGGTTTCGGGAGCTACGCAGGCTTAAGGGGTTTGGGACATGGGACACCCTGGGGATCTCCACAGTGGGGGATATCCTCGAACAAGGAAAACTCAAAACATGGGCCAAACTCAAAAAGGAATACGATATGCACAATTCCCAATACCTTAAATATCCACAATTGCGCCATGCCTGGCAGGCAGAGAACCTCCCCTGTGATCAACTCCCGCAATACACACCCCTGGAAGGCAGACTCCTGCAGGAAGAAGTGATACACATAGCGATTTCCTTCACATACAAGACCATTAATAATAACATTCCTGACAGACTGGTGGGACTCCGGACACGGTGGGAGAGGGAAGTAGGGCCTATGGAAGACATAGATTGGGAGGCGGCATTAATGCATCCCAGAGAAGTCGCCATAAAAGCGAGACTTCGCTTTATCCAACTTAAAATACTGCACCGAATTTATTACGACAGGGACAGGCTGCATAGGATGGGTAGGTTGGAATCACCATCCTGTCTGGCCTGTACCGCGACTAGAGGTGACTTTTTCCATACAGTTTGGTCATGTCCCGAGATTCAGCTATACTGGAAGCAAGAAATTGAACTGTTGGGAACAGTCCTAGGGGTGGCACACTGCCGATGGACCCAAAGTTTGTAATACTTGGGATACCAAGTGAAGTGGACATCACCAGAATGCAACTAACTCTAGCCTCCCTGGGGTTGGTGGTGGCCAAACAGGATATAGCCAGAAAATGGGGTGGTAGTTGACAGACCGACCATCCAGGAATGTGTTGTATACTTCCTAGGGTGTCCATAAACGGGCTTTTTAGAATCATGTCCTTATATAGGCACAATTCGCCCTTATATAGGCATAAAATCCCAGACCTTATTTAGGCATAAACCGTGCACAACAAATACAGGCATGGTCTCCGACATCCGTCCACCCTAGCGTCACAACGAGTTCATGAAAAAACAGACCCTTAGGCTGCGGGAGTTTCCCTAGCCCAGGACTATTGATTTCTTCAAGGACTCCTATATTAATCATGAACCATTATTCCTTAGGGGTTCATTCATGACGTCTTCCGCTGTCCAACTAACGTCAATGCTAACATTCTAAGGTAATTCTCAGGTATAAATATACCTTCCCAAACCCCTGTAAATCAGAGGAGACCTCGACTTCAGAGGGGCCCGTTTCCCGGCCGGACGCACTGAGAAGACGCTGTCATTCCTGCACGCAGAGAGTCCAGCTTCCAGTGATCTAACTTCCCTTGTGGGGTGTTGGAGTTCGAGTCTGGAAAGAGATTCCTACCTCTCTCATTCTTCAGGTATGGAGCTGACTAGAACCTAGAGAGACTCTTGGCATACTAGACTCTTGGCATACTAGGCTTAACATACTCTTAGTATACTATAGTCAGGAATACTTCACCTACTTCTTCTTCTCCCTACACCTAGGACAGGTTAGGTACACTGGGGTAGAACTAGGCTAGAAACGCATCGTATGAGTACTCGCATTTTTAGGCTGTGTCATTTTATGTAAATGCATATATGCTGAAAAGATAATGCTAACGCAGTATTATTTATTTCTACTGCTCACTCTGTACATTATTTATCTCGCATACTGTCTTGTGATCGTAACAGCACATTTAACTTACACCAGAAACAAGACTGTTCAATAAATCTTTTATTGAAACGCCCGTCTGTTATTTCTGTGTAACTTTGAGAGTAACTAAGCATGCACGACTGAGCTGAGTGAAATAGTTATCTATTGTTTCTACGACTCTGGGACACGTCCTGATTCTAAAAGGAAACAAAAGTGGTCATGTTTTGCGGCTGCCAGAAACTACTCCCTTCTTGTCGTCAAGAAGTTTCTAGTGGCCTCTGAGCTAGCTGGCACAAGTAATTAACTTTAATATACTCGATAGGGACATACCGACCTTAGTCCTATGTCAAACCTATAGGATATATTATTCCAATGCGCAGAGCCTATTAGGGAAATAGGAGCTACACTACATGGCTCCCAACGTTTGGTAAGGCAGTAATTCAACGTTAGATACTGAGTAACTCAGCCGTGCTTCTTCTTTTTCTCTCAGAGACCCCTACCCATATACTCCAAAAGACGTCTGGAGTGGGCAGGGTTAAGTATCTGCCACGGCTACATAGGGCAGTACCCTATATATTAGCTGTTTGGTTTGCTCAACGTTGAAGGATACAGTGTCCCAAAATATTGTGCACCTTATCTTTGTTTCCTTGAAACTTGTTCTACATTTTTCATAAAACAAAATGAATGAAGACGCCGGAAACGGTGGAGCTGCGGCTGATCCAGCCCAAGCAGCATTTTTTAACAACACGGGTTTAAATGAAACCGAGGAGGGTGTCCTAGACATCGCTCCAAACTTAAGAGCCATTACTCTAAAACTTATAAAACATGGCCTCCCACCGAGAGGAGGTAGAGCAGTTTTTGTGATAGAGGCACACGAATCCTTTCAGACAGAGGTATTCTATTCATGGGTAATACTTCCTGAATCCAATCCAGTAACTCACACGTTTCACTTCTACAAAGAAGATGAACCACCAGAGGAATACATTCCTTTCGAGGATATAGAGATTCCATTAACATACCAAGAGCATCAGCTCTGGTTTAAAGGCGCCCTAAAACATTACTAGGCTCGGTCCACTAGGTAGACCAGGAGCAACATGGCCGATTCTAGCCGGCTACACACCTCATCCCGACATTGAAGAAATGTCAGACGAGGAACTACTTACTCAACTCAAAGTTAATAAAAATATACAGACAATTGGTCCAATATGTCATGCGGACTTTCACAGTCCAACCACCATTAACAATTCCAAATCAAACCCCTCACCAGGGGAACACTCTAAAAATTACACCACAGACTCTATACGCAGTCATGGGTAAAATGCCCACAAAACGTGAGCAAATTCCATTTTGGATAGCTCAAAAAATTACTCAAATCAAAGCAGTATTTCCAAAAACTAGCCCGCATGAGAAACACAGAATACTAACCATTAGTTTACCAATGGGGATCACACCACAACTGGAAGACTGCACCACTTGGGGCTCAGTCTTTGCTACCATCTACACTAAAACACACGGCATTCCGTCAATTGCGGTAATACCTGATGTCCTAAAACAAACTCAAAACGAATACGGGCAGAGCCTGCTTTAAATTTAGGTATGAAATTACTGAAAAATTTCAACCAGGTCTCAACAATAATATTATCTAATATTAAAGGGGAGGCAGCAGCAGTGGCGATCCAACAAAAATTAAGGGAATTTGATGTTACAGAACATCAAACAGAGCTACCCAGAATAATAGAACAATCTTATGCATTATTAGGCAGAGATAGTTTGGGTGGGAGACCAGTTAAGCCGAAACTATCTGAAAGTCCTGAGAAGGACTCAATTAAACAAACTCCTATATCTTCTAAAAAGAAGTGGGAGACTAACAAACAAAATTCAAATGAGAAACGTTCTCAATCCCGAGGTAGGTCTCCTCAAAAGGAGCCCTCTGAAAGGAGGTATAACCTCAGGAATAGGGATAATTTGAGAAAACCTGATAGGTATCAAGATACTGATACACGTTCCTCTAGTCTCTTTCAGATCTCATCACAGACTTCGGAAAGAAGAGGACGAACAGAACATAGAGAAGAACGCGTGAAATCGAAAGACGACAAACACGCTCCAAAAATTAAAGCAAAACCTCAATTCTCCAAAAAGAAAGTAGCAGGTCTGAAGATAAGACATGCCGAGAATACTGAGAGCACAACTCAAGAACGGAGAATGGGCTCAGACAATGCTGGACAGTGCAGCAGAAGTCACAATAGCTCGCCAGAACCTGAAGGAACTTCTGGAGATAGTGTACTTGAATGAGTACATTACAGTAGAGACTGTAGACACCAGGGTTAGTACTCCACAAAAGTTATGACATAACACTCCGGATGAAGGGAGACAAACCTAGACAGGTTAAAGCACTTTTTTGGGGAAAACTATCAAAGGGTTATGACCTACTTCTAGCAGAAAAGGACTGGCCACCACAATTTGTCAGGGAGTGCCCACACGGCGAGGACATGATTATGCCTGCCTTCTCCAATCACATACCAATGCATCTAAAATATACATATGCCAGAAAATGGGCAGTGGCCCAGGCTCCAGGATTATATAAAAATCATGTAGGATGGGATGAGGACTCGCCTCACCATAAAATACATCTGAAACATGAACCAACTGCACAGAGGCAGTATCCAATAAAGCAAGAAGCTAAAAAACAGGTCAGGGAGATCTTAGATCAACTTGAATACCAAGGGGTGATTGAAACATGCACCTCCTCAATGAACAATCCTTTGTTTCCTGTCTCCAAACCAGACAATACATATCGTCTAGTTTTGGACTACAGACATTTAAACACATGTTCTAAAACTTTTGCAGTGCAAAATGCACATAGCACAGCATTAATGAATAACATTGTGCGAAAAAAATACAAAACAACATTAGACATCTCAAATGGTTTCTTTTGTCAAAACATAGCACCTGAAAGTAGGTACTTAACGGCATTCTCCATAATGGGGACCCAGCGTCACTTTTGTTGACTCCCACAATTTTATTTATTTGTTTTATATAGCGCACGAATCACCCCATAAGGGTATCCCAGCGCAAGGACCGCCTAAGAGTGCCAAGGAGAAATGATTTAGAACAGCGATGTTTTTAGCAGTTTCCTTGAACAAGGGTTCAAGAACAGCCCAGGTTTATTCTCAGCGAGAGTAACGGAGTTACTACAAATTTATGACAACGAGGCATTGTCCTATGTCGATGACATCTATCTGACAGACGACCTGGAAAAACACTTGAACAGGGTGAGCACCATTATATTGGGTTTCGCCTCTGAGGGCTACAAGTTCAACTTTAAAAAGTCCCGAATTGCCCATCTCAATGTCCTATTTTTGGGATATGAGCTTTCAAGTGAAGGCAAGAGCTTGGCAGCTAACTTTCTAGAGAAATGTCCGCTGCTCCAACCTCCAAAGACGCTAAAAAACTTACAATCCATCCTGGGTTTCCTAAATTTTGGCAGAACGTACATTCTAAACTACGCAGAAAGGGTTAAACCTCTCTACGCATTAATCAAACCTGATTTTTCAATCAAAAACTGGACACAGGAACACAAAGAAATTTTGCGTTCACTCCAGGCTAACATGTTAGCAACAAATCACTTACAAACACGCGCAAGTCAAAGAAATTTGGTGATTCAAATAATTTCGGGTCAATGTGGATTCACCTACTTAACCTTCAATGAGGGTGAAAAAGTACCAATCACATATAAATCCCATTTGTACACACAAGCGGAAATGCGCTTCAGTTCAACTGAAAAAATTCTGACAGCAGTTCAAACGGCTGTAGCAAAAGAAAGAGCCTTAGCCCAAGGGAAACGCATTATTGTCGTTACCCCGGTACCACCTTTAGAAGCGGTCACAAAAGCGAGCATTCCAAATGCTAAAGCATTACATCCGAGATGGATACAATGGGTTAATTCTCTTGCTGCAACTGATGTTGAATATGTTTTTGATCCAGATTTAAAAACACAAGCATTTCTCCAATATGAACAAGAGTGTCCTCTGCCCACTGAGATTCTGCCTCTCGATCAGTACGAATTCATAATTTACACTGACTGATCCGCACAGCCCGCAACAGGGAGTAAGCAAGCTTACAGTGCAGCGTGTGCTATCGTTAAAGGTCGCATGCGAAATGGCCTCTTCAGACCTATGGTCACAAAAACTCAGTCACTAGGAGATTGTACAGCTCAGCGAGCTGAACTACAAGCATTCAAACTGGCACTTGAAAGTACGGATCGAGAATTCCCCACACTAATAGTGTGCGATTCCTTTTACTGTGTTCAGTCGTATAATGACTATATACGAACCTGGCTTGAAAATGGTTTCAAAGTTGCGAAAGGTGGCACAATAGAGCACAAATTGCTTTGGGAACAAGTAGTTCAGTTGAAAAACGAACTACCAAAGGCTCACGTGATTCACACGCTGAGTCATCAACGTGATGGCGTTCACGTTGCAGGGAATTCATTGGCTGACGAAGCCGCAAAGGGGGCTGTTCAGACGGCTTCCGTAGCTGCGATCACTCGTTCAAAAACAAAAATAGACGGTGAGATAATGGCTGTCAATGCTTCAAGCAAAGGCAGCAGTGCAGCGTTACCAAAAAAGTTTCCACTCAAGTACTCTTATGTAATTGATGCGAACAACGTTCCTTTTGCTCGAATCCCTGGAGTGGGGGATAGGGTAATTCCAAACAAGGAACGCAGATTAGGACTAATCCTAGCAGCACACGAAGGGATAGCTTCTGCCCATGCAGGTGTTTCTGCAACAGTATCTTTACTCAAGCAAAGATATTGGTGGCCTGGCATTCGGAAACAAACTAAGAACTATGTTTTAGAATGTGAAATTTGCCAACAGATGAAAGTCTCAACAGTGAAACATCCTGCGCAGACACCCTTGTTAATTTCGGATAAACCATTAGCTTGTGTTTACCTGGACCACTGCGGTCCCTTGCAAAGGGACGGTAATTATAAATACATCATGGTTGCAGTGGATTCATGCTCTAGGTTCCTATGGTTATGGCCTCAGCGCTCGGCTGACGCTCGAACTGTTATAAAAGATTTGCGAGTCTTTATCGGCACATACGCAATAGGCACGCTACATTCTGACCAGGGTCCTGCGTTTAGCTCTAGGGCTTACAAAGAAGCCATGGCCAGACTGGGCGATGCATTGCGGTACTCCTCTCCATTCCATCCTGAGGGAAATTCTGTTGTGGAAAGGAAAAACCGGGACATAAAGCAATCTATAACAGCTAGGGTATTCGGTTCGGGTGATGGGTGGGTCAAACACCTCAATGGCGTACAGCGTGCACTTAATAATCTGCCAAGAAGTTCTCTAGGGGGGGTCACTCCATATGAGGTCCTATTTGGGACAAGAATGTGGGTTCCAGACCTTGAACACGTAGGCACAGTGGTGGGAAATAAACCATTTGATATCAAAGATCGTTTGGCTGTTTTACAGGAACTAAATCAACTAAGAACGCAACAAAGCAACGTATTCCTGCAGCCAACCACCACTGGGGAAACATCGGCTGTCCCAGCAAGGCCTGTCTGGATTCCAAAAGTTGGGGATCTAGTCAGAGGAAAAAATTGCGTACAAGAAAGAATTTGGACCTTCTTACAGACAACCGGTACCTGTTCTAGCTGTTCAAGGAACAAGAAAAGTACTTTTGCCGCTCCTTGCTGGAAGAAAGGAGAAAAGATTTGTGTCAATCGACCTCATCAAACCACAGTATGTGGCCAATACTAAACAGTAGGCCTCGTGGACTCCGACCTAGTAGCAGACGCACTCCTCTCGCTACTATTCAAGAGGTTCAGACTGAAAGACTGATAACAATCGAGAATTCAGCTGTAACACATGAAGGACTAAGCAACCAAGCTATGGAACTCATCCCTCTTGAAAACCAAGTAACAGTTCGTCCAAATACACCTGTCTACACCAACGTGGCAAGTGATGAACTGGTTCCTGTGATTTCAACAAATCCTGATGCAATTCCAACAATTGACAGAACTGCTTCTGGCTATTTCATTGACTTTGATACGTTCTCAGAAGATCCAAGCGAACCTGAAACGACGCCAGCATCATTTCAACTCAAGCAGCAAGTACAAGACTTTATTCACTCTCTGAAAAAGACTTATCTGGTTTCTCCATGGATTGAACTCTGGATTACATCTGGACTTTTTGTTTTCCTGCTCTGGCTAGCTTTGGTAACAACTGTGAGCGTGCTTATAAGTGGCAGATACATCCATGTGAACATTGAAGGAAAAGACGTAAATGTACTTTTGAAACCACATAAATCTTCCCATCGTGAAGCAAGAGACTTGTCATCAGTGAACATCACAGCTGTTCCTATACAGGATGGTATAGTGTGGGACAAAACGGATTATGAAATTTTCGGACCTACGGAACAATTGAACATTCCACATTTGTTTAAAATTTCACTAAGTGATTTAATTACGTCCAGTACCTATTCAGATGATTAGGACTTTGAGACTGTAAATGATATAATGTTTGATCTAGAAAAATCTGCTGCATTTTCTAAAAATGAATATTTAGAGGGTTCATCAGACTATGAACAAATGTATTGTTATAATCACTATGGTCATCATTATTTGCATAAAACTGCATATCCAAGAAATGTGTTTGTTTAACCAATGGGAACATTGCCCTACACCACCTAAAGGTAGTTCAAAAACTTTTGCTAGTAAATTTCCATATTTTTCAGGTTATAATACATCTGATCCAGAAACGTTTTACTATAAAAATGTAAACAAAACAGGACTGAAAATTATGTTAACAAATACTAAACAGATTTACTCTGCAGCATTTATTGCCCAACTGTCTACACAGGGTTTCGACTTATGGAAAGACACAATAGAGACAAAAACTGTCTGGGGTAGTAAAGATTGGCAAGTCCAGGGTATAGAAGCTTTATTTAGAGCCTGTATCATCCCTGAACAAATACTGTTTTTGAATGAAACCGTCCAACAAACATCTTGTCTTGGATTAGCCAAGATCGAAGAGATGAAAACACCTTCTGTGCCAACACCTGCCAGTGATAACGATACAAAGGCAGTGGTGACAGTTGACCATATACTACAACTCAACAGATCTAATCCTGAATGGAAAAAATGGTTGATCTGGCCCACAGACACAAACAACTGTTAGGAAAGATTCCTGAATAAAACTCAGGGCTTTACTATTCATAGGCCAGACCCAAGATATGTCCAAAGACAACATCCGGGGGTAGTAACAACATACAGTGTAGGAAAATTATGCCTCGATTGGCTGCATAGATCTACACTACAGGATGTGAAACAACACTTATCCTTACTTGCACATGACGCAGACCTTAGGGAATTCTTGCTTGGACCAAGAAAGCCGCGTCAAAAATGTTTCTCATATGCCGGCATTTATGCTGCTTATAACGAAGCATGGAAAGTGTCACAGATAGAGGCCGCAGAACGAATACGTGAACTTGATCGTATTAACTTAGAGAAAACACTCTCTGTGGTCGACAATGGGTTAACAACTTTGTCCTCCAGAATTTATTCAGTGGATGGCATTGTATCCTCTGCTATCGACATTCTAGAACAAGATTTGGCTATGTTACAACAAGGTCAATCTCAATTACGTTCTATAGTGTTATTGAGCTGGACGCTGCAATATTTTCGAGCGGGCTATGTGCCTTGGCGTTTCATCAACACGTCGTCTCTGTTTGCAGAATACAATCTAACTGATAAACAGATCGAATTGGCACAAAGAGGAGCAAGGTATACAGTGCTGAGCATTGAAAAACTGGAGAAATTACCATTCACAGTGGCAGAAAAACCAGCTACAGAATGGCTTATTCATGGCAAAATCACATTACCTGTGACTACTTTTCAGTTTCAGTATTGCCTCAGACAAATGCAAGCAGGCAAATATGAAAGGTTGGGTAAGGAATACATTAAGACATCTTGGGATTTGCTGTATACACATAGATGTTGGAGTCGGGATCGTGAAGTGTTTTTGAGCGGTACTAACTGTAAACCTGCACTGACCGGTTCACTTATATGTCAGGACATTTCTTTACACGGGGCTTGTAATGGTTCTGTGGCAAATTTGTCTTACCACCAGCGGGGTACACCAGCTGCTGTGATTAATCCAACGTTTGGACAACTTTCTAATGGGAGTTACCTCGTGTTGAATGATCAGAGTTGCTGTGGAATGTTGCCAGGCATCCCATATCTAGTAACGGTCAACTCCAGGGTCACTTGCTGTATGCAAGTATTGTTTCCCCCAATAGACACAGTCAGGGAGTCGCCTCTATGGCCTTCGCTGAACGTCTCTTTTATAAGATTTGATACTTTGAGCAGAATGAAGGCCATGCTTTTACAGCAAACAGTGCCTTTTGACCTCGGCCAAAGAAACCTATGATCTACAAGTAGCAAGGACTTCGGCAGAGATACAGACGTTAATACGTACAAACTGCCCTATACATTTCGTAGAAATGATAACGCGTATCTTTAACATGTCAGATACAACGGGAATTGTACATGTATTTAAGAGCATTTGCTCCGGTCTGTTAGCACCTTTCCAGGCTATACTTGGAATCATCCCGAACTTTGCACATTCGGTGTTTGGTGGCATACCATTTAATTCTAGCACTTGTTGCCGGAATACTATTTCTCTTCCTGCTATTGCGCTATGGCCAGCCTATTCGCAGACATCACTCCGAGCGAAATGGAGAAAGCTCTCCTTGAAAGAAAGTGCCGTGAGCGAATAGTACAGCTATTGGGCATGACTCGTCTACGGGACCTGAATACCACGTGGTTCCTGTCATTCAGACTAATCTGGCAAGATTACATCTTACCTGTTCTACGATGCCTGCTATGCGGTGAAGAATGCGTGTTGGACGCTTGTCTAACATATCCATCAGCTACGCCAAAGGACGTTGATACTTTGCTGGTCCCGATAACGGCCCATGCTCTGTGTTGTCCCCAGAGGCTACCAATCCTGATGTCAGCATTCATTGAGATCTCACAGACGCTTCCGGCTGCTGCTGAGGTACGAGAAAGATCTACAGGCACACAGGTAACAACGGACGCGAACATTGCTGCGGCGACCTATGCTGAGAGCGATGCTTCACATCTTTGTGCGGTCAATCTTTTACACGAGGTGTTCCAACTTACACCAACTACAGTGGATGATGTTTTGTCTATAGAAATAGATGATCTCATGTTTACACCAGACCCGTAAACTGACTCTTATTCAGCATACAGTGTTCCAGAGATGCAGTAACAATTAGGCCTTCATTTTTGCAAAAACTTGGAACTCTACCAAATTTGAACTTTTGTCCCATTTTTCGAACGAAAATGGCACTTCAATCTGCTTAAAGTAGAACTAGCCTTATAATACAGACTTGGCGGTACTTCCACGGACACTTAGTCATCTTGTGTGTCTAGAACAGTTCATTTAATTTTCATGACAGGAAATGACTTTGATTTTGAACAACTTATCGATCATTTTCGTCATATGTAAATATTGCTTTTTATATTTCATTCCAATTGCATATATTTCGAACTTTTATGCTGGAAATGAATAAGCATTGCTTAATATGTACAGAAACATTTGCATTTTTAATGTTTTTTAATGCTTTTAGGAAATATTTTAATATGCAGTACTCCGTTTTTAATGTTTAGCATTTTAAATGTTTTAGCATTTTAGTATTATCGTACACACGAAAGAGGAGTGGGTGTTGTATACTTCCTAGGGTGTCCATAAACTGGCTTTTTAGAATCATGTCTTTATATAGGCACAATTCGCCCTGCCCTTATATAGGCATAAAATCCCAGACCTTATTTAGGCATAAACCGTGCACTCCAAATACAGGCATGGTCTCCGACATCCGTCCACCCTAGCGTCACAACGAGTTCATGAAAAAACAGACCCTTAGGCTGCGGGAGTTTCCCTAGCCCAGGACTATTGATTTCTTCAAGGACTCATATATTATGCATGAACCATTATTCCTTAGGGGTTCATTCATGACGTCTTCCGCTGTCCAACTAACGTCAATGCTAACATTCTGAGGTAATTCTCAGGTATAAATATACCTTCCCAAACCCCTGTAAATCAGAGAAGACCTCGACTTCAGAGGAGCCCGTTTCCCGGCCGGACGCACTGAGAAGACGCTGTCATTCCTGCACGCAGAGAGTCCAGCTTCCAGTGATCTAACTTCCCTTGCGGGGCATTGGAGTTCGAGTCTGGAAAGAGATTCCTACCTCTCTCATTCTTCAGGTATGGAGCTGACTAGAACCTAGAAAGACTCTTCTTGGCATACTAGACTCTTGGCATACTAGGCATACTAGGCTTAACATACTCTTAGTATACTATAGTCAGGAATACTTCACCTACTTCTACTTCTCCCTACACCTAGGACAGGTTAGGTACACTGGGGTAGAACTAGGCTAGAAACGCATCGTATGAGTACTCGCATTTTTAGGCTGTGTCATTTTATGTAAATGCATATATGCTGAAAAGATCATGCTAACGCAGTATTATTTATTTCTACTGCTCACTCTGTACATTATTTATCTTGCATACTGTCTTGTGATCGTAACAGCACATTTAACTTACAACAGAAACAAGACTGTTCAATAAATCTTTTATTGAAACGCCCGTCTGTTATTTCTGTGTAACTTTGTGAGTAACTAAGCATGCACGACTGAGCTGAGTGAAATAGTTATCTATTGTTTCTACGACTCTGGGACACGTCCTGATTCTAAAAGGAAACAAAAGTGGTCATGTTTTGCGGCTGCCAGAAACTACTCCCTTCTTGTCGTCAAGAAGTTTCTAGTGGCCTCTGAGCTAGCTGGCACAAGTAATTAAGTTTAATATACTCGATAGGGACATACCGACCTTAGTCCTATGTCAAACCTATAGGATATATTATTCTAATGCGCAGAGCCTATTAGGGAAATAGGAGCTACACTACAAATGGACGAAGGGGATGGATTTATATATGACGGCTGAACACACCACATACCATAGTAGAGGATGCCTGAAAAAATGTCATAAGATCTGGGATCCGTGGAGACGATACTTCGGACTTGAAATAGGAGAGGACACACAACAGCCCAATACTCGGACCATACAAGGGACCTTGCCATGACGACCGAGTGCAAACGTCTTGGCGCCCTTCACTGCGACTCACGCATTACTATTCCCGGGCTTGTAGTGACGCGACAGGAACAGAACGATAAGACACTGGTGGCGATTCTTACCTTGATTAGATTGAGAGGGAGGGGGACAGATGGCCCCGATGTTGATGATATTGTTTGTATTATGTTGCGAATGATTCCTGCAATTGTATTATGTGACACCCATCTTGCGCTACTTGTTTTGTTGAAAAATAAATTTATTTAAAAAAAAAAAAAAAAAATGAACTGTCAGTGGGGGTGAGAATATACAGTCTGGTCCGTGAGTTTGAAAAGCAGAGACGAAGAGTGAAAGCAGAAACTGAGGGCGGGGCACACGGTTCGATCCCCGGCAGCAGCTCAGCACCATGTGACTCTGGGTAATAGCTCACTTAATCTCCCCGATGGCCCCCAGTGCCTTGAAATCCTTAAGGGTCATATGCTTGCGCATTACAAATAGAAAATGGAGAGAGGATGAAGGGTGTGGATGGCCATGGTGGAGAGAGGATTCACTGATGTGGTGGTGCGGCGTGGATAATAGACAGAGAGAGAAGGGTTTGGACTGTGTACAATAGATGTACAGGGTAGACAGTGGATATGCACAGTGGAAAGAGCTTATGGAGGCTAAAGAGGGAGGCACTTGGTAGAAAGAATCTGGAAGGTGGAGAGAGCACATGGATTGTGGAAAGTGTATTTGGAGACTATTTTTTTGGGGTGGCAAGCGTATGTTTAGGGTGGAGAGTGTATGTTTAGGAAGGCAAAGAAAAGTGGAGCGCGCATATTGGACAGAAAATGTGGAGAGTGCTGCAACTGTGGAGAGCATATGAACACAATGGCAAAGACATGCAGAGAGCGACCGTACAGGGTGGAGAGTGCATGTACAGCAGCTGTGAAGTATTGTTTTGCACATGTAGAGAGGGTGGGGACCAAACAGAGTGGAGAGGGAATGTAAAGTGTGAAGAGTAGACATGGAGGATGGAGATGGCAAATATAGCATGGAAAACAAAGGTGGGCAGTGGAAGTCCACGATGGAAAGCAAATGTGCAGGGCGAAGTGTTGGGTGGAGAGTACATGTGGAGAATGGATGTAGCAGGCAGAGATTGTTTGTGGAAGGCCAAAGAAGATGGCATATACAGAGTTTGGCCAGAGAATCTAGAGGGCAATGAATGGATGTAGTGGATTTAAAGAGGATGTGTGCAAAGGGGATAGAGTGCAAAGCCTGAACATGGAGAGCCGATGTACTTGGTGAAAAGTGAGGTGGGACTTTGAGAGTGAATTAGGAGTGCTTGGGGTGGATATCTAAGCCGGAGAACAGATTTAGATGGTGGATAAAAAGAGTAAACAGGATGTAGAGGGCAACGGTTGGATGTACTGCACTGAGTTAGGAGCTGTGCATAGAGAAGATAGAGTGCAGACCTGAATATAATGAGCAAAGAGCAAATGAGGTATGCACAAAGGATAGATTAGATGTAGCGAGTGGATGTGGAGGACAGAAAAGATGGTGCAAACTAAGCGGTTATGGGACTTGAAGAGAAGATTCAGAGGGCTTTTAATTAGGGGTGTGCAAAATATATATAATTTGCTTCTGTGCACTTACACAAAATTTCTATGAAATTGCACATAAGGCGAAATTCAAATCTTTCATTCAGCGCTATATTTTAGCTTGAAATGTGTCCTCATCAATTTTTCATGCAAGAATGCATTTCATGGTGAATTGTGACAAAAGCACTGTAAACAGTGCAACCTTTCTGTTGTTCCTGTGCACTCGCAGTAAATTTTTATTGCAAATGGCGCATCAGTGGTAAATTTTTACAGTAAATGGTGCATAATTGAGTAATTTAATGTAACAAGCTTATTGTAAAATTCCTGAAATTATGCTAATTATGTCGGCATATTTTAAATTTCACCATGGCCTACTTTGAATGGTTGTGTAGGGTGGAGAACAGATGTGGAGGGCAGATGGACAGGGTGGACAAAGGAGGTAGAGGAGAAAGTGAAGTGCAGAGATCAACCATGGATGCCGAAGGTCGCACATGAAGGATAGGGTGGAGAGCACATGTAGATGGCGGACTGAACATTTATAGGGTGAAGATGAGCCGGGTGGAAAATGGATATAGAGTATGATGAAGGGGTTTGGTGAGTAGATGTTTAACACAGAGAGAGGATGCAGATCACAGAGTTCAGATTAACAGAAAGGCATAGTAGGTAGAGCGCTCTGCAGATGTGGTGAGATGGTTTGGAGAAAAGATATGAAGAGTGCGTGAGGACCGTGTAAATGGATGGAGAGGATGAAGAGTGCATCTTGTGGGTGGAGAACAGATGTACAGAGTGGTAAGTGCAAATGGAAGGTGGGAAGTGCATGTAAGTTTAGAGAGTGGATGTAGAGGGCAGGGAGCAGGTGTAAAGTGTGGAGGACAGAGTGAATGTGAAGGGTGTGTAGCACAGTGTGAAAATGTTAATAAAAGAGTATGAATATGGTGTGTGAAGTGTGGTTTGCGGATCAGCTTTGGATACCACATTAAGAGGCAGAAGTTTCAGGAAAAAGAATGGAGAGTGCTTGTGGCGGCCGGAGGTGAGCATGGATGAAGAGTCAGTGGATATTCAGCAGATGGGGAGAGCACATGTTGGGGGTTATAATGGATGCATAGGACGGTGTCATGGGTTGGAGAGAGAGCACATAAATGGGACAGAGATGGAAAGGGTTAGCAGCGAATGTTATTCAGAGTAGTATGCAGGATGCAGAAGAAGAGAATGAAGATGGCTAAGAGTCAATTAGTATGGTAGTGAGCAGATGTAGATGACTGAAAGAGTGCAGATTAGATGTAGTGCGCAGAGAGCAGATCTATGTGGCGATCAGATAAGGCACATGTGGAAAGCTAATGTACAAGGCAGGGTGTGGATATGAAGCAGTTGAAAAGCTGATAAAGAGCTTACATTAGTTGTGTACGGTGAAGAACTGATGTACAGTATGGATAGAGAGGGAGGACAGTGGATGTACACTGGAGCCTGCAATGAAGGGTGGAAAGCACATGTGGATGTTAAAATTCCCACACTGAGGAAGAACAGTAAGTGTAAAGATTGAGAGTGGTGGGCAGATTTGCAGAGGTACTTGGAGTGGATGTTTCAGAGGCAAGTGAATTTGCAGCAAGGTGCGGAATTTGGAAATCCAACATGAAGAGTGGAAGTTGATGGAACATGAAGAGAGCATGTGGGGTGTGGAGTGAAGATGTACATGTAGAAAGAGAATATGGAGCTTGCACTGAAGATGTGGTGTGGAGAAAGGATGAAGGAAAGGGGTTAGACCAGAGTGAAAAGAGCATGTGGAGGATGGCGAGTGTGTATTTAGGATGGTGAAGATGTGGAGGTTTGAGAGTGCATGTATAGGTTGAATGGCTAATGCGAAGAGTGATGTGCAGAACGGGGAGCACAGGTGGAGAGCAGATGCGACGTGTCAAAATATAGGTTAAGGAGTAGATGTTAAAAGTGCATATTTAGTGTGGAGGCGTATGTACAAAATGGAGAGGACATGTCCAGGTTAGAGACCAAATGTATTGGGTGCAGAGCAAATGTAAACAATGGAGTGTTTCTATCAATGTACATAGTGGAGAACAAACGTGGAGAGGGGGTGTACAGTGTGGTAAGTAGATCTAGAGAATAGAGACTGTGCATACAGTATGGTCAGCACATGTAGTACAAGAATACCTAGAGGATGTAGAGGGCAACAATCCGGTGTACTGCACTGAGAGAGGAGGTGTGCAGAGGGAGGATAGAGTGCAGAACCTGAACATGGGGAGCAGATGAATATGGTGGAAAGTAGAGGTGAGGCTTGGAGAGTGGATTTAGAGGGCTTTGATTGGATGTGAATGGTTGAGAACAGATGTGAAGGGTGGATAGACAATGAATACAGAGGAAAAAGCGCACATGAAGTGTGGAGGGCACACCTGGATCCTGAAGACTGCATATATGGAGCGTGACAAAAGGATATGGAGAGCAAACGTAGAGGCAGATGTCATCTTTCTCACCCTCTAAATGTGCTTGGTGTCGAAAGTGGCTATGCAATATGGTGAGGGGGTTTGGAGAATGGATGTGGAATACAAAGAGAGGATGGAGACCATAGAGTGCAGATGTACATAGTCGCAGAGTTGGTAGAGTCTGCATTTCAGATGTGGTGAAGTGGTGTGAAGAATGGATAGTCTGAGTTGGTGTCAACCATCGAGAGTGCATGTACAGGGAATCTGGAGCTTGGAGAGCAGATGCACGGAGTTGAAGCCCCAAGTGGAGGTTGGAGAAGGCATGTACAGTTTAGATAGTGGATGTGGAGGGCAGAGAGTGGATGTCCAATGTCAAAAGCAAATGTTGTGGGCCGGGAAGCAGATGTAAAGTGCAAGGAGGCAGATGTGAAGAGTGGCGAGAGGAATACTTGATGGCAAGTGCATTTGAAGGACAAATCTATCAGTTGGATAGCACATATGAAGGGTAGAGAACAGGATGGTAGGCAAAGTATGGAAACTCCATGAAGAGGGCAAAGGCAGATGGCAGAAAGCAGCTGGCCACAGAGTGATGTATTGCAAGGAAAAAGAATAGAACCGATGTAAAGTGTGGATATGATGGGCAGACGTAACAAGGAGAAAAAAGACGTGGAACTTGAAGTATGGATGCAGAATATCTTGAATTAATGTGTATTGTGTAGAACAGAAGAAGAGGGTGAATACAAAGGGCAGACATCGATATTGGAGAGTAGAGCGAATGGGTGGACAGTGCACATAGCTGGTGGAAAGCGTAGTGTATGTATAGTGCAGTCAATTGAAAGAATGGACAGGAGGTAGAGCAAATGTATGGTTTGGGAATACATATGGAGTGGATTCGGAGCATAGTGGGTAGATGTGGACCATGGAGTGCTGGTGCTCATAGTGGAAAGTAGATGTTGTGGCTGCACAGTAGATGTGGTGAAGTGGTATTGACAATGGATTTGGAGTGGTTGTAGACCACAGAGAGTAGACAGCAGTATGGGCTGCATATTATATATGCAAAGTGTAGAGCGCAAGAGGAGAGTTGCTGTACATGTTAGAGAGCATGTGGAGGGCGGAGAGTGAGTATGGGTGGTGTAGGGCATATCTAGGGGAGAGGGAGAATTGGGAACAGATATGTAGTGTAAAAATATGGCAGAGTGGTGCCAGCAAATAGATAATTGAGAGAAAATGTACAGGCTAAAGTGCAGATGAACATGCTGTAGACAGCAAGTGGAGTATCTAAAACACGTTACGTGTAAAGATGTCTGGGCTGGAGAGTGATGTACAGGGTAAAAACTGAATGTGGAGGGGGTATGGATTGTGGAGAGTAAATGTGAAGAGGGCATGTCGACTGTGGAGGGAATGTAGAAAGTGTATGTGGAAAGTAGACAGGAAATTTGGAGGACAGTGTGCATTTACACAGTGGTAAATGGATGATCAGGTTGTGTAGAGCGTGCATGGAGAACACATGTGGAGGGTTGAGAACGCAGGGAGTTAGTGGCTAATCCATATACAGGGTGGACAGCAAAAGCACCGTTTAGTGGAGCAAATGTGACAGTGGAGAGCTGGTGCAATGAATAGAGTGAGAATACGAAAGCCCCTTCACTGCATGCACCTTGCACCTCAGAACTGAAAGCAGACGAGGTGCGGGTGTGCAGACCGTGTCAGCAAATTATTCTACGGCAAATTCACCACAGCAAATTATCCTGTGGCAAATTCACCATATTTCACTCAGTCCAAACCGGATTCGGCTCCATAATAGCTGCTGGTTGCCCCTCATATGCAGCACGGACCACACGTGCTAGTTTAAGACACCGGGCATGATTTAGAGTTTTGTGGACTGGTACTTCATCACAAACGTGAAGGACATCCCGGCTGCCTTATTACAAGTGCATTAGGATATAATCCACTACAAGTGGACGACTTGTAATAAGGCGTATAGGATGTCCGTCATGTTTGCAATGGGGTACTTGCCCACCAAACTAAATCGGGTCCAGTCTTTGCTACTGCCCTTGTAAGTCAAAGATTCTAATCTTGGCAAGGCTGATGTAATTTTTCAAGCTTCTGAGGTTGATCGTTTTAGTACTGTTTAGAATGGTAATCAAAACCTCTGCCTTTTTAGTGACTTGAGTCAATTCAGTATGTTGTCAGGCTGACCGAAAAGAATATGGCATCAACACCTCTCAGAAATGCAAAGAAGAAAGATTGCATTAAAATAGCAAATTCTCAGTCCCCAAAAGCCAGACAGTCCTTCATTAAAGAGGGGCAATGGTGAATTATAACAATTATAAAGCATTTTGGTTGAGTTGCCTTTTCCCATAGAAGTCGATGCACTTTTAGGGATTTCAGAGCTATAAATCTAGATAGAGCAGGTTGAGTGGGAGAGCATGTGTGCAGGAGGGAAAAAATCAAGCCGGGGGTACTTGCGGAGGATCGAGATCTGACGTCCATGTTCTAGGGAGGATGTACAAGACGCAGAGAGCTGGAGAAATAAGATAGAAAGTGAAAGTAGTACAAAGTGCATATGGAAGGTAAAAAAAAAAGACGGGCGTAGAGGCTAGATGTGGGCCGGAAGAAACCAAGATGGAGTGAAGTGTACTGCAGAACTGAAAGACTTGATAGAAGAGAAAGGAAGCACAATGAAAAGGCTCATTATGAGGATGAGCACCCCTCTCCACTCCTATTTAAACAAGCATTTGCAATGCAACCGGTCTCGCCTTTGGGACCTTATATGTATTTAGCTATGCAGCACATTAACCTGGGTGCTGAAACGTCTACTGTTCTTTAACATGGAGGGAAAGTAAGCCTCAAACTGCGTGACACGCCAGGTATGGGAACACATGGAGAGAAATATTGCCTTTCAGCGGGAAATGGTATAGTCCAAAGCTCTGTTTTTAATATAAAATCAGGGCCTTCGGTGGTCATATCACTGAAAATACAAGATTTGAAAAAAATATTGTCTATGGGTGAGCGTGGAAGACCATTTCTATGGACTGGAATCAAGAGAATGCTAAAGGGATTCTGGTATTTTACTGACCTCTGATGGTCCTTTTCTTTCAAGAATGTTAAATGGAGGCAGTTGCAGGAAAAATTTAAAAAAAGAAAATCCCTCAGCAGAAAGCAGTTCTGGTATTTTACTGACCTCTACTGGTTGTTTTCTATCAAGACAGTTAAATAGAGGCAGTTGAACAGAAAAAAAAGTCCCTAAGTGGAAGCAGACCAGTCCTGGGGCTGATCTCCAGAGTCCACAAAGTACATACACATATAAGTACACACTAAAGTATATACAAGAGGTCTTGAATGCTCAACCTAAAAAATGTTGCATAGATTAGCATGGGGCCCCTATGCTCGTGGGGGCCCCGGGCAACTGACCAGTTTGCACATGCGTTAAGAAGGCACTGCTCCACTCCACTCCAGAGCCCTCGGGTCCCCCATTCCTCCTGCCCTCAAACAGAAACAACGAATCGGATATCTTGCTGCCCATCGGAGCAGATTTCACCCCGTCACTCACCCTTCGTTAGAGACTTCCCCCTGACACTCGTCTAACAGTGAAATGCTTCCTCCAACATGTCGCTCACTCGGGAAATACAGATCTCACGTTTATACTGTCCCAGGTAGTACAAGCACTCTATGTGCACACAGGAAAACAGCCCGGAAACAGCTTGAGCATTCCCTTTCTAACCTCCAGTCTCATCCAATCAAGAACTCGCGTATCTCGCTCAGATATGGACAAAAAAAAAAGTACTCCCTTGGGCATCTCACCCACTCTTTGAGTTCACACATCTCTCCTACACTGCACCAACCCCAGCAAACACAATATTTCTGCTCAGCTGCAGCACAGAAGAAACCAACCTGCGATTATCCATCCGCGGTCCTCCCAGAGTGTCCCCTGTCCACAACTTGCTATCAGCTACAGAACCCACAAACTCGCTTTGATCCCACGCCTTTAACATCCCTCCCACCCTCACGGCAGAAATACCGCCGCTGACAGTTTCCAGAGACCGTCCTCGTCCAACCACACCACAACCAGAGCAGACTTCAGCCTGACACCAGGCCAAGAGCGAGGCGCTTTCATCACCATCTCACCCACCATCGGAGCACACAGATCACCTTGTGGCACGTTAATACCTCACTCGCCAAGAGCGCTCACACACATTACACACTTTGTCCTGGCACTGCAGTGAATGTAAATTAATTTAAAGGAAAAAACATTTACCTAGCGCAGTAATACCAAAACTGCATCTATGAGCTGGGATGAATCATTGCAAGTGCTCACACAGCACGTGCACAGCATCCCTGGGTGAGTCTGTGCGACAGCGCTTACAAACAGCCGAATACAGCTAGGAAGCGCTACATAAAGAATGGATTGATATACAGGAATACCTTCCCTAATAACCACGAAGAAGCACATAAAAGGCGCCCCAGCTTTTATGCAGTAAAGATGCCGTAGTTACTCACACACAGCATCTGCCTCAAATAAGCCTCCGCCCGGAGTGCTGTTGTGCAACAGTTCCGGTGCCCGGTACATGCCGGGACGTTTTACCCTGGACTCTAGGGGGACAAGGCCTCATTAGCTCACCTACCGTCGTCTGCAAGCCAGTCTTAAAAGGAATGAAATGCCCCTCTGCCGCCTTTCAGCGCTAGCTCCAGGGCTCCTGAGGCCTGCTGGACCATTCACTCGTGCCCAGTCCGTCCTTCGGCTCCTGCCCTCTTTGAAGTGGGCTCCCTGCCTGTCCGGCAGGTGACCCCACCCTCCTGCCCTGAATGTAATAGAAAATGGAGAATCATCTCTGGTGCCCTTTTACAAGAGCTCCTGGAGGTCAAGTACGGAAAAAGCTGGGGCAGAACCGGGATGCTTGCACAGACTGCTGGGTGTTTGCAGAGACTGTGCAGGGTCTGCAGAGACTCTGGAGGTGTTAGCAGAGACAGGGGCTGGGGTGCTTGCATAGACGGACATCGGTCTGCAAGGAGGGTCGTAGTTGTCAAGACGCCTCGCTTGCTGTTCCCGAGGCCCTGGGGCGGCGGAAGCGGTTCGGGTTAAACTCCGGGTTCGTTGTGATGCTTTCATTTGGTCTTGAAGGGCGAGTTAATGAACTAAAAGCCCCTTCCTGGTGCAGTAATGAGCAGATGCCCTTTGTGTCTCGCTGACTGTACCAACTGCAGCCAGAGAGCGAGGCCGGGCTGTGGCCCACCCGTGTCCTGACACGCGAGCGACGCGGGGAAAAGAGGCACGTTATTGGCTGCCCTGAGAGCCTTGTATAAGGAACAAGGAAATGGCCCGCCTTAGGAGGAATGACTGACCCTTAATATAGTCGTGGGAATAGAGTTCCCCTGGTAGTGGAAGTCAGTAGCATCCCCGCTATGTCCCTGACGAAAATGTGTCTCAGTACCAGGGCAAGCATGTCGTGAGCACAATCGCCTTGTCTGGGACCACACGGACATTTGGTAGGGAGGAAGGGCGGGGGGGAAGGGTGAAGGCACGGACTAAGCTGCGTGAAGGTACGTGTGTGCAGGAAGGAAATAGAACATGCCCTGTGTAACATCCAAGTAAAGGGGCCTGTAGCCATGGGAGGTTAAAATGACGACATGGCTGTACTAAGGAGGGACTAACAAGTCTTATAATGAATCAAAAGCCAGCATTTACAAAGGACAAACACACAAGCCAATGAAAAGTAAGGGCGGGGAGAGTGGGTGAAGCTTCTCTCTGTACTGAACTACCTTAGCTCTTCGCAGAAGCACTGTGCTCAGCTTAACACCCTGCAAAGTCCCCGATTTTTCTTTTGAAAACCCTGCTGATATAATTCCTTCGGTTTAGCTCCATACATGCTCCTCGTAGGCTCGGTATCTTTCCCTTGGTTTCAGCAACTTGTGAACAAAGAGCGCAAGGGAGTGGATGTGGCATATAAGCCAGAGGACACGACTTTGGAACTGGGGAACCAAGCTAGAGTCTCGGCGTCGGCTCAACAGCCTGTGATTCTGAGCAAATCACTTAATCTCCTCGTGCTTTTCAAAAAGTTTGTCAACTTGGGCCAGTGTTTTTGGTAAGCTATCTGTAATGATATATGCCTTTGAAAAGCTGTCATTTTCTGTATTATCACCAACATAAAGAAGCACTTTAGGCTTAGCACGAGATATGGAAAGGACTATATAAATAACAATATAATAATTGCTGCGGCCATATTGCAGTGGAAGAACTGAAATTCCACTTCTGTTAATTAAATAAATTGCAGATTTACTGCATCTTCCATAAATTTGGTGGATTTTACACATCCGTGAATCTCTAAACATACCCTAAAACTGTGAAGTTAACGTTCCACAATTTCAATGTTCAGAAATCAGTCTTAAATGCTGAGGGAGGGAGACATTCAAACTTTTTTTTTTTGTTGCAATAAGTGAAAGCACAGAAATCAGACGATAATGAACTGCATGCGTATAGTGCTAACGGAGCATCGAGATGTCCTCATTTCACAAATGGCAATATCCAGATGTCGATATAACAACTCAAACCCGTACAACTCATAAATTAGCATCTTTCACAAATAAAAATAGAAAACCTGTTTATCCTTATTTGAAATTAACAGAGAGTTATGTCATGTCCGGGTACTTTAAAAGATACAGCAACACCGCCGAATGTCCGCATACAATAAAACACGCTCAAAACGCACTTATTTCGTGACCAGGGAATAAACAAAAACAGCTGGCTATATCATATACGCAATATGGATACCGCTATAATAAGCTATATCTGGTATGACAGTAAAAAGTACGGTTCTTCCCGTGTCACAAGAGATGACCTCTTCTGTCTGTCTTCATTAATTATTGTTGAGAACCTGGGGGGGGAGGATGTGGTGCAATGGCCAGAGCTGCAGAGTTTGGAGCTGGGCATCCAGGTTCGAGCCTCGGCATAGTTTTTAGAGTTGCAATCCTTTTGAAAAGTCTTAAAAGCAAAAGTGTGTGTCTCTGTGTCTGTGTGTCTCTGTCTCTGTGTCTGTGTCTCTGTGTCTCTGTGTCTGTGTGTGTCTGTGTGTCTCGCAAGCGCACTCCTGACCTTTTAATGTGGCCCCCTGTTCAATTCGGGCAAGTTAATTGATGTGAAAGAAAGCAAGTAACTAGGGAGTCCTGCACTGTTAACTTTTGGGCAACCTTCATTTTTAAAGCCATTCTGGAACAAACGTGTACATTTTTTTTAATGTGTCCTAAAAATCTCAAAAATGTATGTTACAACCAATAAAAAACTTTTGAAACTAAAAATGTATGTTATTCACATGCAGAACTGTTTCATCATAGTAGTAGTACTGCACCAGACTAAATCAGTGCTGGTATTTTTAGGAACAGTTTTGACACATGAATTTTGAAACTTTCATGCTTCCACCAACCCTGGCTATTTCAATAGTAAACTAAGAGGCAAGTCAGTTATGTGCACCACTTGGATGGCCTGGGATGCTATTCTACAAGGACAACATTTTAGTAAAACTAAATGTTGGAGAAGTTTTCGTACAGCGCACATTCTGAAAGTATTATTTCAAGATCGTATTATATGTAATAATGAAGAATAAGCATCGGCAAAGCCAATAGGTTTTGCCTATGCGAAATTTATTGGCATTGTCAATGTTTTTTGTACATATTGCAAATGACTAATAAAGATGTGAAATAACAGAAAGAGCTGCCGAACTGGGGAACTGGGTTCAAGTCTCGGTGTCGGCTTAACATCCTGTGATCCTGGTCAAATCATGTAATCTCTTCAGTGCCATAAAAAAGTGTCTTCGTGCAGTATACCTGGTGCTCATATAAAGGGCTGGAATACTTTATAGAACTTTTAAGTGTTTTTTATAAAAGCTGCCCGTACTGTGAAACATGATGATCCATACACTTTTAAGATGGGCCAGTGTCCTAGGTAAGGAGAAGAGGAAGCCTGCGAGGGAGGAAGCCCGTGAGGGTATAGAGGATGGGTCAGGAAGCGCAGTGGCAGTAGAGGAGGCGGCGTGCGCACTGTGCCACAGGGAGCAATGGGACGGCAGACAGTTGGCAGGGAGCAGGAAGACATCAGCCAGAGCTGGTTCCGAGTTGGGGGTAGTAGTAAAATATGGCAATAATCGGTATTCAGTGGGTTTCCTAGGCTTCGTGGCCCTTGTGCCAGTGCACCTGTTGCACCATGCAAATCATTACACTAGTGCCTGCAAGGTAATTGCACTTGTGAATGATTATTTATTAGTAAAATGTAGCAATAATCAGTGGTCAGTGGGTTTCCTAGACCTTTGGCCCATGTGTCACTGCACCTGCTGCACCATTAAAATCATGACCCTAGTGCCTGGAAGGACAAATGAGGAAATCATTTATATGCAGTAATATATGTGTTCCGAAAAAGGCACAATTGCAGACGGAATACATAATTATTGTATAGCTAAACATAAACACGAGAGGTTTAAAAAAAAAGTACCTTCACAATTGAGTTTGGACTTGATGCCCGCTCTGTTCCAAGACAATATATTTAATTTTACAAGGTTCTGAGGGAATAAAAATTGTGTGCGTCTTAGGGATTGCCTCCCCTCTTCACTAGCCTCATTGGAGTTAATGTGTGATTCTTTTACTAAAGATACACAAGAACAACCATCTCCCTCTGCCAAGCTGAGCTTATTACTTTGGGTGACAACTCCTTTTTCCATCATTTACTACCAGCTCCAGCCATCCCTCTAGCTAGTCCCTCTCACCATTTTCTTTGGACAAGAGTGAAAATGTAGGTATATTTACCATATAAGTTGTATTTCTGTTGCCTTCTAGATGATTCTCAGGACTTGGTGGAGGGTTCCCTTGCATATGCCTTGAACACTCCCTCAAGGGCTGTTTTTCCTCCAGGGGGTTCATTCCCATTCTCCCACCTGGTACCCCTAGAGAGTGAGGGAAACATGACTGTGTCCTAATACCCTCCTGGGAATGTCCTATACCATGTTTTGTAAGGGTTCCTGATGCTAGACTCCATAGGGGCATAGGAGGTTTCCCTTGATAATGTGCCCCTAAAACTAGACTGCGTATAATCACTGGATGTAAAAGAAGATGTGTACTCCAGGAGTTTATTAGGACCCACCACTAGGTCAAGCTGGTGTGAGGTGTATATCCCAGTGTTTCCTGAACTCATGACAGTCTGTGGTCTCCTATTTCTTTGAACCCTAAGTGCCTCTTTATTTTTTCTATATGAGTTTATCGTCTTAATTTTAACAGTGAGTGTCCCCAAGTTCGCTCTTAATAGGGAAACTTCATCAACTAATTTTTAATGATTTCTTGGAGTTGACTTAATTCACTCTGGCATGTGCAACTAGTACCTACATTGTTGTTCCCAAACGCGCTCTTAGCTCCTGCAATGGCAGAGCCGCATGTATCAACATTTTCATTACAAACACTTAAATGTGCTAAAGGATAAAAAACATGTGCGCATGGAATTTCTGGTGCCACAACTAGGCTCAGAGTATTCGCCCCACTCTCATTAGTTGATGTATTGCCTGACAATGCAACAACAGGGTTGCATAACCCAACATTGCTACCTTCAATATCTGCATGGCCAACAACTTTATTATCCACAGAGGCTGGAAGCATAGAAGGAGCTTTCCCTAGTGCAGGCGGGTCAGAGGATTTTACTTTTTAAAAATGTCCAGGACTTTTTGGCCTAAAGCACTGGGTTTGGAGGAGTTCTTGCTGCTAAGTAAAGTCTCCACCTCTTCAATTAAGTTATCAATATTCAACACACAGTTCCTTCCTGTATTGGGTACTTACACATTGGCCTTATTGGTGGTTCCTTGGGGGCTCCTTTTAGCTTTCCTTTCACCCATGATAAGAAAGATGCCTTACCCTGTAGTTTCCTGGGCTTGAATATCAGGAGAATGAGGTGGTCAGACCTTGAATTCTGGATGGAGGTAAAGGCAGTAGATGTTAATAGTGCTGCCCTGCCTCTTCCTGTCTCAGACGGGCCCTTCTGTGTCCGGTCTTTACCCGGGCGCAATCCTGGTGGTGCACCACACTATAGGACAGCTCTGGCTTTTTTTAGCCCGTCAGCTGATGGTTGGCCGGCCTCTTTCCCTGAGCAAGCTGAGGGACGTAGTTCTACTCCAGTTGCAGGGCTGCAAAGCATCTCTGTGTGGAGTGCAGACACAGGGAAACTGCAGATCATCAACACACACTACTGGACATCTCTGGCATTTTGTGAGCGTGCCACCTGCTTATTGCCCTTCCTCTTTCCCCGAGGAAGCTGGGGGACCTAGTCCCACCTCTGCTGCAGGGCTGCAAAGATAGTTAGAAAAGATATTTTCTGCATGAAAGAGTTCTCCTTCATTCAAAAGTTATAAAATTGTGTAATGTCCATTTCCTTCCTTGCACTAGGGCCCATGACACATTGCCTACACTACTGCAGGCATCGTAACATAAGACCAGGGGCGGAGCTTCAGAAGGGGGTGTTTGGGATATTACACTCCCCCTAATAATTGTATTTTGTGAGAAATAGTTTGGTACAGGTGCTTTCAGTCTAGTATTATGAGGTGTCTGCCGGATTTCACCAGTACACACACAGACTAAATCCGCACACCCACACACACATAACACAGACTGTAGAGAGGGGCCGGGGGCAACATGGACAGCAAAGGGAGAGAGTGAGGGGGCAGAAGGAAGCACACAAACAACGGAGGGTGGAAGAGAATGGCAGGGGCAAGCAACAACATGGACATCAAACCAAGGAGGGAGGGAGGAAGTGTAGGAGGCACATGCAACAACACTGTCATCAAGAGATGGAGAGAGCATGGAGCCAAGCAACACAGAGAAGGAAGGGACAGGGAGGGAGAAGACGTACACAAGGGACCCATCCGAAAAAGCCACACTCTACCAGTGTGCTTAAACCTAAAGAAAAAAGTGTCTAAAAGAATTAAGCAGTAGAAGTACACAAGTAAATGCGTCCTTGTTCAGAAGAGGGGCAACCGTATGAAGAGGAAGGAAACCTGCAGCAGCTGGCAAAGAAAAAGCAAGAAAGCGAGAGTAACAATGGAGCCAACCACCGGTAAGTATTGGACGGCCTCCAAGCCCACTAATAGTAAACAAGATGCCTCAAAGAGAGAGTGCATGCACTGTCTAGGAGCGACCTACAAAGGAGGAAACAGTGACTGCAGGAGACTCCAAGTGTAAATTGTGCTATTGCATATTGCAAAGATTTTCCCTGTTCAGCAGATTACATTTTGACTTTCCTACACTTATTTTGCTTAAGGTTTATGGAAAGGATGCATTGCAAATGCATGGTTTTATTCATCAAACATTCTTTTGTTGTTTAAATATAAAGCAGTTGAGTTTTTAATTCTCATTTCCCAATCTGGGGCCAAATGAGAAACAGAATGGTCCCATAAAGTGGCTGTACATTGTAATTGCAAGCCATCAATGCCTATACAACAAAGCAAATAGAAAATATGTGGTAAATATCATTTTGTACCCACTCCTTTTTGCGAGACGCTAAACCCATTTTGCAGTTCGGAAAAGCTTTATCTTTACCACTTTTGCAGTCCATGGGTGAGTAAGCTGTTTGACGGTGTTGGGGGACTGCCACCGACAACTAAGTGGTCTGGTAAGCCTTAGTAACCCACTGCGTCCAGCCTTTCTCCTGATTTATTTGGAGAGAAATTGTTCCGAGCATGCCTGTCCCATCTTGCCACACCCGGTTTTGGTGGATATTGGGAATAGCTGCTTTTTGATTGGCTTCTCTACTTGGGCAGCTGTTCTAGGCTGACCTTTCCTTCTTTTATGTAGCCTTTTGCGTTCTCTCTTGGTCATCTACCTGATTCACTTTGTGAACATTTCTGTTGCATTCTGTGCCTTTTCTCCCTGCGTTATTGCCTCCAATCGTTGGAGGGCCCAAGCTTGAACATTACTTGGAGCTCTTACGCCTAGTTTACTCTTCACTGAGGGCTCTTGATTGTCTATAGTAATACCCTTATCGTGGTTCTTTTGCCAGGACACTACTAATAGAAACAGTTGAGATATCTGGGCGTGCTCTCGTGCTTGTGATGTTTGGGAGGTGGTTGATTTCAAATGGATGTCTGTGATTGATCTAGATGTAGATGGGGGTTGTCCTTGACTCTATAACATTTTGTTTCACAGTGGAAATGATGCTCCACCACGCACAGCTACTTTTGCGTTGTTGCTTTGTTGAAAGGCTTGCATGCCTTTATGCTGGTGTTTTCCTTGGAGATGTGTGATGCTTCCAGTTGTCTGGAGCATGGGTACTCTCAAACATTTTTTGAGGGGCTAAAAAGTTTGGTCTGTGATGTGACCAAGGGCTGCATTTAATGCCAAGTGGGTGTATACATCTAATGGCTGAATTGAACAATGTGAAATTGGAACACCTGGGATTAATTCCGGCTTCCAAACATTACCAAACTGTGTGATTCTAATCAATTGTTTTATTTCACTTTCCCTCTTTTTTTATTATGACATATAAAAAGGCCTTGAAATACATTACTTCCGGATCTACATTCTACAAAACCTACTCCTGTGTTTGATTTACTAAACTATGATATTGTTCAAAGAGTTCACATAACAGCTGACTTGCTTCTAAATATCTATTGGCTTTGTTTTCAGGGTGGGAGGGAAAATATCTTAAAAGAGAACGTGATCCTAAAGTTAAGCGGGCCAGGAGTCCCTAGTTACTTCCTTTCTTTAACACCAACTACCCTTTGAATAAATGCTTGCCTGTTTATGTAACATCTTTTTATTGTTAGTGCTGAGTAGAGTAAACAGCAGCCCTGTGCTGCTGTTGACCAGTGGGGTGCCTGTCAAGGTCAGCAGGGCAGCATGCAGCCCCTGGGCTGCACTTTGAGTATCAGTGTTTTAGAGTTTTTCTTGATCTCCTTTACCAAGCTGCTTAAGAAATAAGGCACAGTACTTAACTTTTCCATGATTTGGGTACAGTGACGTAATGAAATTAGCTTCAGGAGCTCTCTGCACCCTGGAAATCGGGCTGTTTAGTGTCTGAAATTTGGTGTTCATTCACAGGATGAATACTGCAATAGTGTTTAAAAGGTCAACTTGTATATCAAGTTTGGATGAATGAAAGTTCATAGCTTCAAAGGTTTCCTGTAGTGTATCCAAAAGAGTGGGCCAACATTTTGGATGATTTAAGTTTTCTGTTGCTCCGGTTTTAGAGCCTTTATCAGTGCTAATTACTTGCTCAATGCAGGGATCAGGTGTAGACCTGAGTCATTTATATATGAGCCTGCAAGTAGCCTGCACATTTTGAGTGTGGGCTTGATAGTTTGTAGAGTTGAGAGAAGTTTACTCCTCACTTATGAAGGACCTCTTAGGACTGTTGGAGACCTTCTCTTGCTGTTTGCTTGCATGCAAGATTTGGGTGGAAATATAGTCATTATTTAACATCATTTCTATTAGGTATTATATTATTTCCCCACCTCCATTATTTTCAATGGGAATGTGTTACAGTACCTGTGAGTGGCAATGAGTGTTGCTAGACTTGCTCCAAGTCTAGGCTTGAGTAGACCACCTGCTGTTTTGTGATTTTTAGGGCAGAGTTAACTTTAGGAGTGTAGTTTGTGAATGCCAATGGTCTTGCTGTTTTGTGAGCTGTGTTTGTATTTACATGCCCCTCCTGAAACTCCTTCTTGTCACTTTCTAAACCCCTCCTTTTCCTTCTCTAAAACACTCCCATTTAGTAGTAGATATTCCCCATTTTCCAACCATTCCCTTTGTTCTCTCCTAAATTTAGTACTAAGTTGTAAATAAATATGTGCAGTGTTCTCTGCATAGAAAGGACAGGTGAGGTGGAGCTCTCCTCATGTAAGATTGTGAATTGTATTTAGTAATAAATAAGTAGAACTACTTTTGTACTACTTTACGTGCAACAAAATAATGTTTGTGAATCGGGCTCACCCGCTATATAAATGGGAACTTTAATGCGACTACCATAACACAATGTCACTGTAGGCACTATTTCTGAAGAGGCCTGGGCATCACAATAATGACACACTATCTCTTGACTTAAACATAATTATCTTCACGCACTATCTTTTTTTACTTTAACACCCCTATTATCTTTGTGGGCACTTGAAATAGTCACTCACAATCTTTGTGTTTCTTCATACACTATGACTTTTGTTTGGAATTCAACATGATTATCTTTACACGCTACCTGTGTTGCAACTCAAACATCTGTTCACATTACCACTCTGGGGAATTGGCCATGATTATCTTCACATACTATCTATGTGAGACCTTGAACATTATCTTTACACACTATCTCAGTAGGGAATTGAACACCACTGTAGTCATACTTTATGTGGATGCTCGAATGGGCCAATAATCACACATTATCTCTCTGGGGACTCGGGTATCATTATCTACACACACTGTCACTGTATGGACATGACCATGAGAGCCGCCATACACTATCTTGATTCAGATTTGAACACCATTGTAATCGCACACTATGTGGACGCTTGGATTTGCCTATAATCACAGGTTTTTGTGTGGAGACTTAAACATTATCTTCACACACCATCTTTGTGGCGACTTGAACTTGATCACCTTCAAACACAATCACTGTGAGGTTTTGAACTTTCCTGTAATCACTCTATCTCTATGGGGACTAGAACATCATTATCTACACACAGTATCTGTGTGGAGACTTGGACATCATCTTCACGCATGATCATGATCATCATTACCTTCTCCCACCATCTCTGTTAGGTCTTGAACCTTCCTATAATCACACACTATCTCTGTGGGGACTTCAACCTCATTATCTTCACATGCAATCTTCATAAGACTTGAAAATCCCTATAAACACACACTATGTATGTGCAGATGTGAACATGCCTATAATCATATACTGTCCCTGTTTGAATGTGAACATCATTACCATCATCTGTAGGGACTTGAAGACTATAATATTTGCACACTATCTTTGTGGGAACTTGAACATCCTAATAAACACACACTAACTTCGTGACAGCTTGTGCATCCTAGTAACCACAGACTATCTCTGTGGGAACTTGAACATCCCTGTAAAAACACACAACCTCTGTGGGTACTTGAACATATCAATAACCACATTAATTGCAGGGAGATTTAAACATTATATTCACATATTATCATTAACGCGACTTAAACCTGATGATCTTCACACACAATTCGTATATGGTCTTAAACACTCCTATAATCACTCCCTATCTCTGTGGGGACCTAAACTAAACACCCTTTACTTCACATGCAATCTTTTTAAGACTTAACCATCCCTATTATCACAAACTATGTATGTGCACATTTGAAGATGCCTGTAATTCCAGTTTGAATATGAACATCCTTACCATCACACACTATCTGTGTAGGGACAAGAAGATTATATTTAAGCACCATCGCTGTGGTGACTTGATCATCCACATAACCACACACTATCTTTGTGGGGACTTGACAATAACAGTCAATTCTGTATTTCATGTACTTGAAAAAGAAAGAAAACAGTTTACAATTGCTGTCCGCTGATCTGATAATGCAGAAAGGGCGACTTCATACTGAATTCACAGATATGCACCTTAAGAAAAAGCAGACAAAGAGTAGTAGAAAGCACATGTGACCACTGATACAGAGGGACAATGTTGTTTTATGCTTCCTTGGACAGTGTGATTGTGATAAAGTGTCCGAGTTGGGGGTTAGGAAATTGTGATGTTAAGATTACTGTAATAGGCAGATTTTATCCCTCGTTACAATTTGTGGTCAATGCTAAATGGGAATAATGCCTAGGTAAATACCAATACTGCAGGAATCAGCTGTTATCCAGTGAGGTATTATCTCCGTAAAACAACTTCTTTTTCTAAGAATGGGAGGAAACACAGCAATTTTGCACATTTGCCCCCATTGCCATCTGCAAGATTCAGAATATTGCATTTTTCCAGCACAAATGTTGCCAGAATTCAGCTGGCAAAACATGTGCAATTATATACCTCACAACCGGTGAAAATGTAGCCCACAGCGTAAAATTAAAAGCTGGGAGCAAACTCAGGTTCACAGTCAAATGACTGAACATTCTGAATGAGGTTCTTAAGAGTTTTGCCAATGGAATTTCCATTCAGCAGTTTAGGAGATGTACATCCTCTGACAAAATAACAGTTATAGAAAACTAATACATCCGTTTTCTACACTAAAATGGCAATCTTTGTGGGCGAGTAGCCACTTTGGGGAAGTCTCTTGTGAAATTACTGTTACTGCTCATGTCGAATCTCAGACAACTTGTGGGCCCTGGAAATGTACCATCAAAGTGGGGCTCCATTGTCAGTACCAACATAACCTGTCTCCCTAACATATTGGGGGTTAGGGGTTCACGGTACATTATGAATACAATACTCTGGTTTTAGTGAAAGTCATCATCCATTTCTTGCATTCTCACAGCTCAAACTCTAAACATATGTGGGGATCTGATAATGCAGATGCTGTGTGTGAACCACCACCACCATCTTTGACAGAGTTAGCACTGCGCTATGACAGACTATATTGCAGAGGTATCTCGGCCACCAGGTTATCAGCATGTGCTCCATTTGATTCCAGAACATCGGTTAAAGCATGCCTGTTACACAAGCAGTGCTAGGAATTTTAGAAGAACTGAGCTTTTCAAATTAAATCCTAGCACCAACGTTATTTTTTTAAGAGAGAACGCTGCACTTTACAAAGTGTTATACCCAATAATAACAAAAGGTGAATTTATCAGTAACAGGTTTTAGCATAAATAGAGTAGCACACCTGTTTCATAGCTACATGGCCAGAACAGAATAACAAAATGTAAACTGCTTCTTAATGAGAGGGAATCACCCTCCTCTGATACATCTACATAAGGGGAGTGACAATTTTGTAACTTATTTCACAAAATGTCATGAAATTTAATAAAACCTTTGCAAAATTATGCTTTAATGCTGAACTATAGTCTACCAATATCTGACGGGATTTTTATTAAGTGGAAGTTGATGTTGCAGAGAAGTATGAATGCTATGGAGTCAACAGCGAGAAAGGCAGTGAAGTCGATGATGAGGGGTGGCAAATGAAGCTCGCGGTCCGGGTGGTCTTCCTTGACTTCCTGCAAGAGTGCCTTGTATGTTTTCTATCATGTGCTGTAGATGCCCCACCAAACTGTGATCAATCTCTAGAATATTAGTTTGTTTAGATACAATAACTGTTAGTAGGTAGCAGCTCCTTTTGCATTTTGTTATTTCTAAACAGTGTAATAACAGTTTTTTCTAGAACTCAATGTAGTGGTATTCAGTTATTGACCTCAGAAGATAGAAGGCTGAGTTGGCCTTGCCAGAACTCAAACTGAACAAAACTACCATTCACTGCATAACTCACCCTTGTGCGTTTAACTCAGTTACCCACTTTACCAGTAGTGCCTGTTTGGTTATTTTCAAACCTTGGGGTTTCAGAGGTGTTTCTAGCTAGCTATGCAGCAATGCCTTCACTTTTATAGACATTGAAAGATGTCTTCATAGTTTATCTACTATAATTTTTTATGCAGACACTTATGATATGTTGAATACCCAGTAATTTGAAGTACATGTCTGTTCATTGCGGTTACTTCAGAAATGGTTTTGGGGTTGTCTGGATAACGTGAATACAGAAATGAAGTTAATGAATATAAATGCTCATACACTTTACCACCTAAATATTTAGTTTAAAATATTGTGGGCAAAATATTGTCAAGACAAAGACATTGGGAGCCATAATATTGTCACATCATCAGATTACCATTAGGATAAGTATTAGGTAAGGTTTAGGATTAGGCTGAGGACAAGGGATAGTTTCACAGTTAACGGAAAGCTTAAGGTCAGGACTATGGTTTCATTCAGGGTGCTGCACTTGGGCTCCTAGTTAGGTTCAGAGCTAGGTTTAGTGCTAGGGTTAGATTCAGGATTAGGGTTAGATCCAGGGTTACGTTATGAGGTTATATGTGGCAAGAAGGTCAAATTTGTCTTTGGTATGCACACTGGCAGCATGAGCTCTGATCACCATGAAATGACTTTTACTTTAGTGTCCAAAAAGCCATCGAGAAATGTTAAGATTCATCCTATAGTGCATAGTTTACAGTAATTTTCACTTAAAATCTTTAAAGAAAGTTTGCTCAAACAATACTAGGAGTGGCCACTCTACTATGGGAGACCAAATCATTGTTTTTATGGAAAAATGCATCTTTTCTAAAATAGATTTACAATTCTTAAATAGTATTAGATTCATATTTTGTTTAGCAGTATTCGCTGTCCTGGGTTGGTGCAGTTAAGCAGATGTGTTTACCAATGTGAGATTTAGGTGCAAGCTGATTGAATGATGGGTGGCTACAGTAACAGGGCAAGTCTTCCTTTTACAGGATTCTCTACCAATGGAGCGTCTAGCTGCTTGGTTATCACTGCCATAGCAGCTTTAGTACCTGGTTAGGAGTTGTGTAATAATAAGGAATCCTTGCATTGCAGAAAGCACTAAATGTGGAGGAAACCTCCCCTTTGGTAGGTCCTCCACCATATCCACGGTTTAGTGGATTGTATTCTACTGGAGATTTTCATCTAAGTTCAGTGCCTCCTCAAACATTGGAGGATTTCCAATCATGACCCAACTCTAAATCAAACCATTATTTTCTATATTAATGCTATATTTAATTTCCTGAAGAGAAGTAGATTTTAGAGCCGGGTAGTAATGGGAGATCCTCCACATTGTGATATGCACTTGATTCTTGGACTGTGGAGGGTTTTTGTCATCATAGGTATAGCATGATAGATGTAAATTTGATGACAGATGTGCAACTGGTCCAGTCTTCTCAAATAAATGAACCTTAACTTCTATGTCATGTATGAATGTATGTATGTGTATTATATTCTGATAACTCAGACCAAGCCCAAGGGCAGGGCAGTGGAATGCCTGTACAGGACCAGAAATAAGCATAAAGTCAATAAGTAAGAGGAGAAGAAGCTGGGTTTTTGATGATTAGTGCATTGTGATGTAGTTTTCTTAAGCGGTGAGTCTTCAACTCTTCTCTAAATTAGAGCAGCGTTGGGGCAGTCCTGATGGATACAAGGATTGTTGTTCCCGATTCTAGGTGCTGAGATGGAAAAGGCCTAATGTCTTGTCTTTTTTCTTTTTTACAAATGTGATTGTGACTTGGCTACAGGTATGCCAAAGTTCACCAGAGGTCATGAGCTTGTCTGCAGCATAAGGTTTGGTGCTAGTCATTAAGAGCAGCCAATGGGGTTCCATCAGGATGGGGGTGATGTGTTCATGTTTCTTTATGCACTGGATGCGACATGCTGCATCAAGTAAACTCACCTAAGGGATGCCATTGTGGAGTCCGGGAGGCCATGCAGTAGGGCACTACCACCAGCAGATGTTGGTGTATGTGGTGTTGAACAGCAGTTCTCAAGTCCATTTCTGGAAGAAATGGGTTAAATGTTTATAAAAGAGAGCACTGGGATTAGGTGGGCTTTGATTTTTTAGAAATGTGTTCCTTGAGGGCGAGGTTAGTGTTTAGAGTGAATCCAAGTCACTTCGCATTTGATGAAAGTTGCAGTTCGAAGCTGTCAAGGTTCATGTCATTGAGCTAGGTTTGTGCCCTATTTTGTTAATTGTTCCTAGCAAATAACCTGAATTTTGTCTTGGTATAGTTGAGCTCTAGGTAGGCTCTGTAATTCCGGGTCTGGATGATGTGCAAGCAGAGTTTGAGGCATTGGATGTCTGAAGCGGAGGACTGACATTTAATGTTACCACTCAACTCTAAATACGCCAATGTAGGGTAACGCAAAATCCTTTTTGTGAATTAAGTGCTAAAAATAGAAAAATCCACTGGTGGAATTTTCAGATCCAGAGGGGTGGTATGGATAATGCATGAGACTATTAGTGTGAAGTATTCAGCTTTGCTGTCTCCATCATACTATCCATATGCTGTAAAAGAAATCAGCTGGTAGGTTCGCCTAAAACATTAGTCCTATAAACAGCAGAAATGTCTGCAATCTTGCAACTCTAAACCAGCTATTTCGTGCATATTTTCATTTTTACAATTGTGGCTGATAATGGAAGAAAGTTATAAGGCTACATTTGGAAAATTTGCAGCTGATTGTGGAAGCAGCAACAGAATTATCAAGACATGATTCCAAAGATGGACTTAATTCCACTTACAGATTCTCTGCTGGCAGCCAATTACCAAGGTGCATATGAGCTGGGTCAAAAGAGAACATCACATATGAGTCTTTGCTGCACTCATCGGCTTTTACCCCTATGCTTACCCCCTTCATAAGAAAACCGAGCAAAAAAGATGAACAAACGCCCTGTTTACAGCACAGACAAAAAAATAAAATGCAATGATAGTGGTGATACAATGACCTCTAACAAGGTAAAATAACCATTCAAACAGAATTTATATTTATTTGAATTTTTAACATAGCAATGTAACTAGCAATTTAAAGCACGTTTAAAACAAAACCATAGTTTAAGTAAAAGACCAATATAAAAAATAAACCACATATCGAGCAACTGTAACTTAACAGACCGTGAAAGGTTTAAAAATAACAGGCCCTTATTGTGCAGCTTGTTTATCATGCCGTGTAAATGACAGACCTATGTGTAGTGGCCTGGGTGGAAGGCACTAGGACCCTGCACGGGGCAAGAGGGCAGGGAGGCAAAGGGACAACACTTCCGGTCAAGGGGCGGAAGGGCAGTCCAGTAAGAGAGCCGAAAGAGAGCAGACGTGCATGTGGGCAGCGCAAGCACGACACACAATAAAGAAGTACCAAAGCTTACCTGGTCTCCTGCGTGGTCCTTCCAGCACAAGGAAAAAACAAAGGGAAGCCCCCTTACAATCCAATTCGGGACAGGGGAATCATATAAAGCAAAAGGGTCCCTACCAGTGGTGAAAAATCACACGTTAAACTAATGTTGGTGGTTAAAGAGCTAGCAATAAGGGAGGATAAAGCAGTTTGTTCAATACTATGAAGTCACAACATAACATCAAGTACCCTCAGAGTAAGTTTACATAAGTTGTTTATTCACTTCCAATCTTTATAAAAGACAATGTCATAAAAACGTTAGATCAAAGATACACAATTTTAAGCAAATAATAGTCATAAAAACATTTCATAAAAATCCGTAATTATCAAAAAACAATTGTCGTACATAGTATTAGACACGTAGTAATCATAAAAGCATTTCATAAAAGTCCGTAATTTTAAGAGAACAGTTATCATCGTCAGAATTTTTCATAAAAGTCCGTAATTTTAAGAAAACAGTTGTCGACGCAGCGTTTCGGTGAATACGTAAGATAAACACCTTCTTCAGGACAGTTTCTAGCCACAAATAAATGGTGTTAGTGTTTGATTGAACTAACCCATCAACTGGATAAAATCGTTCTGGAATCAAAAATCTTAAAGAGGGTAAATGATGCTCTCCTCTTCAAACATAAATCTTGTATTACCCGATCCGGATGTTGTATACTGGCTGCAGGGAGGCCGTGGTTGTTGTACCCGATCCGTATCTGTGTAACGACGCCCCATAAATAGGCAAATCAGCCTAAATTGTAGCGTGTTTTTTGCATACCACAAAAGTTGGAGATATTTAATCCCTCGGCAATCGTATCCTGATTTTAATCAATTGATGGTGGCACCAGTATACATACCTATAAGAAAAACATCTTGTAATACAAGATTTATGTTTGAAGAGGAGAGCATCATTTACCCTCTTTAAGATTTTTGATTCCAGAACGATTTTATCCAGTTGATGGGTTAGTTCAATCAAACACTAACACCATTTATTTGTGGCTAGAAAACTGTCCTGAAGAAGGTGTTTATCTTACGTATTCACCGAAACGCTGCGTCGACAACTGTTTTCTTAAAATTACGGACTTTTATGAAAAATTCTGACGATAACTGTTCTCTTAAAATTACGGACTTTTATGAAATGTTTTTATGATTACTACGTGTCTAATACTATGTACGACAATTGTTTTTTGATAATTACGGATTTTTATGAAATGTTTTTATGACTATTATTTGCTTAAAATTGTGTATCTTTGATGTAACGTTTTTATGACATTGTCTTTTATAAAGATTGGAAGTGAATAAACAACTTATGTAAACTTACTCTGAGGGTACTTGATGTTATGTTGTGACTTCATAGTATTGAACAAACTGCTTTATCCTCCCTTATTGCTAGCTCTTTAACCACCAACATTAGTTTAACGTGTGATTTTTCACCACTGGTAGGGACCCTTTTGCTTTATATCCTTCCAGCACAAGAACACGACATCTGGCGACGAGGGTGGGATGACGAAGCGCCATCGACACTAGTGAACCGCGGTCCCTCGCAACCACCGAAGAACGGAAGACCGGATCCAGGAGCCCACCCTGGTCCGCCCGCTGCAGGAGAATCAGGAGAAACAGCTGCGACGTCCGGAGCCCACCCGGTCGCAGGACAACGGAGCCAGGAGCCCACCCTGGTCCGAGAGCAGGAAGAAAAGAAATCGCCCAGCGAAGAGAGAGCGCGGTAAGAAGCAGCGCAGCAGGAGCGCTCTAGAAAACAAGGGCATCACGGTGCACCCGACCGCGTCCCTGCTGTTGCCGCCGCACTGAGGAGAACACGGTTCGCGCGTAGATTTGAAGCCAAATCTCGCGCGAACGCGGCGGCCATCTTGGGGTCAGGCAGGACCACCAATAAGAGCGGAGGAAGGCCGGGAGGCCATTTCAAGGACAGGCACCGGAAATCTCGGTCTCGCGGGATCCGGCGGCCATTTTGAAGACAGGCACACAAGCTAATGAGGGCAAAGGAAAGCAGGGCGGCCATTGTTAAGTCAGGCAAATAAGAAATGAGCAGGAAATAAATAAAATAGACACAAACAGCACAAGGGTGCATGAAAGAAACGGAAAGAGCTTTACAGATAGGGACAGGAAGGAGAGACAGTGGATGCAAAGTGCATGCAAAGTGCATGTAAAGTGAAAAAAAGAAGAAAAAAAAAAGACAGAGAATAAAGTACAGTGGTTGCCACAAGATCAGGAAAGCTACATTAAAGGCCTGCAAAGGAGCTACGCCCAGTAGAAAATGGTCGACACCGAAAGCGAGAAGAAGAATCCGCAAGCAATATTCAGACGACCGCTACCATTCAGCTTGTCAGAACCACAAGCTGGCATTAGGTGGGAGAGATGGATTAGGCAATTCGAACGCTACATGCGGGCCACCGATGTGGCAGACAGCAAAAACCTGGACCTCTTTCTTAATCTCGCAGGGGATGAAGTGGAAGATTTGCTCATAACATGTCCCAGCGAGCGGACGGCGACATACAAAGGGGTGATACAGTGCCTCACAGAGAAATTTGACCCGCAACGGAACATCGACTTTGAAAGATACACTTTCAATACAGCGTGTCAGAGAACAGAGGAGTCCCTTGATGACTTCGCAACACGACTGAGGAAACTGGTCACGTACTGCGAGTTTGACACGTTCGACAATGAGCAAGCAATACGACTGCGCATCATTGAAGGCTGTCAGTCGGTAGAGTTCCGTGCACGGGTCCTGAAGGAACCGACAACACTGGAAAAGATATTGACCATGGCCCGTGCGGAAGCAAGAGCAACAGCACACGCCAAAGAGATGCAGCTGGGAAAGGAGAAAAGAGTAGAACAGGCGAATCGCGTCATGGGAAATATCAAAAGAAAGAATACCCAGTGGCCTCGATTGCAAAAAAAGAATGAACAAACCACATGCTACAGATGCGGACTTGACTTTCCGCATGTTGGTGCGTGCCCTGCGATGGGCCAAAGATGCAGAAAATGCAACAGAGAAAATCATTTCGCAAGCGCCTGCATGAGCTGGCAGTTCAGGAACGAGCGGGGCAGAGCAACGAGACCATGGACGACCGACAATCGATACGTCCGACACATGGAAACGGCAAACCGCAGTTCCTCAGATGAGTCGGAAGAAACAGCAGCACCTGTGAGTGTAGCACGACTGTATCTCATGGCTGACGCCCCCAAGCAGGACCAAGAACAAGAGCACATTCACCTCGTGGAAAAAGAGAAAATAAAGAAAACAGCAACAGTGGACATTGCAGTGGGACAGCACAGCACTCAGTTCGTGCTTGACAGCGGGGCCACGTGCAACATCATGTGCATGTCAGAATATGTGAAAATGAAAGTGAGGCCGCCGCTATCACCGTCCACGGTTGATGTGTTCACGTGGGGATCCAAAAAGCCGGTAGAGAACATGGGGAAGTTCACGGAGACACTAACGTACAAGGAAAGATCCTGCCAAGAAGAGGCACATGTGCTGAGAGGTGACGTCCCGGCACCGTGTCTACTGAGCAATGTCACAGCACAAGTGATAGGTCTACTGGCGATGACATACCACATGTCGGCAAAGGGAACATTTTGCAAGAACACCCGGCCCTCCTCAAGGGCCTCGGAAAATTAAAAGGAAAGCAGATAACATTACACATTAACGAAGCGGTCAAACCAGTTGCACAACATCATCGGCGGGTGCCGATACACCTGCAACCGCAAGTAGAGGAGGAAATTAAAAGCCTACTGGCCCAGGACATCATTGAGCCTGCGGAAGGGCCGATGCCGTGGGTGTCTCCGATAGTGGCAGTCCCGAAAGAGAACACCTCCAAAATTCGCATCTGTGTGGACATGAGGGTACCAAACACAGCAATCGAGCGAGAACGGCACCCAGGGCCCCATCTAAATGAGATGATCAGCTGTCTCACGGGTGCAAGTACATTTTCAAAGTTAGACCTGTGCAAAGGGTACCACCAACTAGAGCTGGACCAACAGTCACGATACATCACCACATTCTCGACACACATGGGGCTATTTCGCTACAAGAGACTGAGTTTTGGCATTTCGTCGGCTGCAGAAATATTTCAAGAGACAATACGACAGGTGATAAGGCCGGTGAAGAACAGCATGAACTATAGTGATGACATTTTAGTATTTGGGCGGTCAGATGAGGAACATGACCGAGCACTGCATCAAGTATGTCTACAGCTGGAACAAGCAGGACTAACACTAGACGAAGTTAAGTGTGAACTGGGAAGAAGTGAACTGGTATTCTTCGGTCACATTTTTTCCAAGAAAGGGATGAGGCCGGATCCCAGCAAAGTAGAAACGTTGAAAAACACGACGTCTCCCAAGGATGTCGCAGAAGTGAGGTCATTTCTCGGGCTTGCCAGCTACTGTGCTCGATACATCAAGGACTTTGCCACGGTGAGCACACCGCTCCGGGAGCTAACAAAGCAAGATCAGAAGTTCGTGTGGTCTCAAGAGTGCCGCTGGGCATTTGAAGCCATCAGAGAGGCTGTAATGACTGTAGATCACCTTGCCTACTTTGACCCGTCGCTATGCACGGAACTAACGGTAGATGCCAGCCCAGTAGGACTAGGAGCAATACTAGCGCAACATCTGCCGGGGAGAGATTCACCGACTAGGATCGTTGCATATGCAAGCAAAAGCTTGTCCGACATCGAGAGAGCATACTCTCAACCAGAGAAAGAAAGCCTGGCAGTGGTATGGGCGTGTGAACACCATCACATGTTCATCTACGGGAAGTCGTTCACCATCATCACAGATCATCAAGCTCTGGTGACAATCTATGGCAATCCAGCAGCGAAGATGCCGCCGCGCATTGAGCGCTGGGGCATAAGGTTGATGGACTACGATTTCAAAATTGTGCACAAGCCGGGGAAAGAACACAACCCGGCTGACTACATGTCGAGACATCCTTTGCCACATTCACCAGAGATCACCTCAATGGCTGAGGAATATTTAAATTTCGTCCTAAAGCAAAACACTCCAGCGCCAATAACAATAGCGGAACTGGAGCAAGAAACAGCCAAGGATGCCACGTTGCAGCTAGCTAAAGAAACGACAAGGATGCAGAGATGGAGACACATCAACAACTGCACCTGGGGAGAACAAGTAAACAAAGAGGAAATGCTGGCATTAAAGAAAATACACGAGGAATTATCAGAGACAGAAACAGGAATAATGATGAGAGGAACAAGGATAGTGGTACCAATTTCATTAAGGAGAATGACTGTCAACGTGGCACACGAGTCACACCGTGGAATGGTGGCGACGAAAAAGATGCTATGGGAGAAAGTATGGTTTTCTGGCCTGGACAAAATGGTGGAAGACACCATCGCGACGTGTCACGTCTGTCAGGTAACAGGACAGCCAGCTAGCCCTGAACCGCTACAAATGTCAGAACTTCCAAGAGCAGTGTGGACAACGCTAGCGGCTGACTTCTTCGGGCCACTAGAGACGGGCACCTACCTGCTCGTGATCATTGATGAATACTCACGGTTCCCCATAGTGAGAGCAGTGTCCGCAACGTCAGCAACAGCGACGCTACCAATCATGGACAACGTATTTGCAGCATGGGGCTCCCCAGAAACACTGAAAACGGATAATGGTCCTCCATTTTCAGGAGAAGAATTCAGAAAGTTTATGTCTTACCTGGGCATTCATCACCGGAAGGTGACACCGCTGTGGCCACAAGTGAACGGCATGGTGGAGCGTTTCATGGGGAACATCAAGAAAGCAGTTCAGCGAGCAAAACTGGCACAGATCTCCATTGGACAAGCGCTGTGCCAGGTTCTGCGAGACTACAGAAATACACCACATGGCTCCACGGGAAAGTGTCCGGCTGAGCTGGTACTGGGGAGAACAAGCAGAACAAGACTACCACAGATCGAAGCGAAAGGGCCGTCTGAACACAGCAACCTTGCAGCCAAAGACAAGGAAGCAAAGGAGAAAATGAAAACATATGCTGATGCAAGGCGTCATGCCATCACGTCACACCTCAAAGAAGGAGACACCGTGGTAGTACGTCAGCGACAACAACGAAAGTCTGACAGCGTGTTCTCAAAGGAACCTCTCACAATCATAAAAGTGAAGGGCCCGATGATTACAGCGGCGTCAGAGCACCACCAAGTAACACGAAACAGTTCTCACTTCAAAGGACTGAAGACGGTGAACGAAGATGGCCAAGATACTGCAAGTGGAGAAGACGGAGCGATAGATCACAACGGGAAAGGAAAGGACAAGGGTAAAGAGAGCAGAAGAACAACAGGAAGAGACTTGTCCAAAGAGAGCGAGCAGAAGGCCAAAGAGACTCATTGAAGAAATGTAGTGAGGAGTGCACACGTGTCGTTTCCCCTTGGGAGCAACTTTCTTTTCTTGTCTTTTCTGTTTCACTATCTCTACAAGTGCTATCTTCCCTCTTTCCCCCTACTGATTTCCTATGTGACAAAAGGGGGAGATGTAGTGGCCTGGGTGGAAGGCACTAGGACCCTGCACGGGGCAAGAGGGCAGGGAGGCAAAGGGGCAACACTTCTGGTCAAGGGGCGGAAGGGCAGTCCAGTAAGAGAGCCGAAAGAGAGCAGACTTGCATGTGGGCAGCGCAAGCACGACACACAATAAAGAAGTACCAAAGCTTACCTGGTCTCCTGCGTGGTCCTTCCAGCACAAGAACACGACACTATACCTCTAAATATATTCTGTTATTTGATGTGTGCTAACATTTAGTTTAAAACTACGTGGTTCTTTCGATTCTTTTTAAAAGAATCCCTGAGGCACTGGCCAGTGTTTCTTTGCAAGGCAAAATGAAAGCGCGTCCGGACATTTCCACGCCCAGCCAAAGAAGTGCAAATACAGATATCTGCATGACAAGGCTCCAAGTAGCCAACCTTCGTGATGACAGCTCCAGGCCGTGACTGTTAGAGACAGGGGGGATGGGCTCTCCTGCATCCTAATGCACAAACCTTGGTGAAGTGAGCAGGAAGCCAGGAGTAAACAGTAGCAGGTGCGACTCGCCTGAAAGGCTGAAGGCTTAAGATCTGACAAAGCGCGTTTGTGACTGTGCTCACAGGTTGAACTTGAAAAAAGTATCGTTTTTAAGTGCAGCAAATGCAGAGCAGCATTATTCATATGCAGGCTACAGCAGCTGATTTTGGAAGTTATACATTAGATAAAATCTGGGGAAAACACTTTATCTCTCTCTGCTTTAGAAAGAAAAAATCAGCGCATCGATGTAATGCCCTTTGGTCAGGTTTGCACTATAGCCAAGGCAACCTCACGAGTTAATGAGAGCTAAGCACCCTGTACCAATGCATATATTAAACAGAACAGCAGAGTGACTTCACCTGCACAAACACAGAAAGTGTAATGCTTGTTTTGTTTTATTAAGGAAAACCCCTTTAAATTCATATTTTGGCTTCTAATCATTATTTTTTCCTTGAACATTTCAGTCATCACCATCTTCTCTTTGGGTCTTATTGAGGTGGGATGCACTTCTGAAAATGAATCAACCCCCTACTTGCAAAAAGCATCAGCTATTTCAAACAAGCATTGGTCTGGCCTAAGGGGGGTCATTTGGCTTTGCCAATAGTTTTTAGCCATGTGCAAAACGCTGAAAGTATAGGAAAAAACAGTAGCGGCCCGTGGTGGGAGTGCTGCCGGGCGCTGACGTGGGGCGGGGAGGGGCAGGGAGGTGGGTAGTAAACTACGGTTACGGCCGATTAGAGGTAAGTAAACTTAAAAATAAATAAAACTAATTTCGTTGCGCGCATGCGTCGCCAAATGCAATGCAGCGCGCGCAACGAAATTCGTTTTATTTATGTTTACTTACCTCTAATCGGCCATAATCCGTAGTTTACTACCCCCGCCCACATTAGCGCCCGGCAGCACTCCCACCTCGGGCCGCTACTGGGAAAAAAGCTTTGACAAACCTAGCATTGACTGCGTTATAGCTTTCTTTTACTTGCAGCTGTGCTGCAGTGTAGCCAGCGCTGCTGTATAATTTGTACTATAACTTCCCTTCAGATGCATAGTCTGGGGGCCGCAAGCGCACTCCTGACCTTTTTAATGTGGCCTCCTGTTCAATTTGGGCAAGTATTTATTTACAAGTTAATTGATGTGAAAGAAAGCAAGTAACTAGGGATTCCTGCACTGTTAACTTGTGGGCCACCTTCATTTTTAAAGCCATTCTGGAACATACGTGTAAAAAAAGAATTTGAAAAAGTGTCCTAAACATCTCAAAAATGTATGTTATTCACATGCAGAACTGTTTCATCATAGTAGTAGTACTGCACCACACTAAATCGGTGCTAGTATTTTTAGGAACCGTTTTGACGCATGAATTTTGAAACTTTCATGCTTTCACCAACCCTGGCTCTATTCCAGTAGTAAACTAAGAGGCAAGTCAGTTATGTGCACCACTTGGATGGCCTGGGATGCTATTCTACAAGGACAACATTTTAGTAAAACTGAATGTTGGAGAAGTTTTTGTACACCGCACATCCTGAAGGTATTATTTCAAGTTCGCATTATATGTAATAATGAAGAACCAGCATCGGGAAAACCAATGGGTTTTGCCTATGCGAAGTTCATTGTCATTGTCAATGTTTTTGTACATATTGCAAATGACTATAATAAAGATGTGAAATAACAGAAAGAGCTGCCGAACTGGGGAACTGGGTTCAAGTCTCAGTGTCGGCTTAACATTCTGTGATTCTGGTCAAATCATGTAATCTCTCGAGTGCCATAAAGTGACTTTGTGCAGTATACCTGGTGCTCATATAAAGGGCTGGAATACTTTTTTTTTTTTTTTTTATTTGTTTATTAACAGCTTGTCATAGCATACAACAATATCACGCGCGTGCCAGGAGCATCGCGCCCAGGAAATTAGGACAAGCAATTTTTTTAAGTGCATATACATATCAAGCAAATATAGGAAACATATACCCAATGAAAATGCCATAAAGGCAAGAAACAAAACCCCCCGCCCCTCCCGCACCCTCTGGCACTGCAGCGATATGACCTACAAAGCGGCAACATTTTGACTTCTGATGCGTACACAAGTTGAAATAGCACAGTAGCCTGGGATCAATTGCATTAAGTGTCAGTAGCAGAGAAATGAGAATGTGTGACATCTTACAAATCAGGGTGGCTTGATAAATATATGGTAAGTGGGGCCCAGAAATCCTTGGGCCTTGATGATTCAGGGAGTTCTTCAGCATAGGTCTCTAGTTGTTCCCTACAGTAGGTCAAGTCCCGGATCCACTTACGAACCGTGGGCAACCCCTTGCGCCCCAGTGCTGCGCCACGGCCCGCTTGGCCATTAACGTCGCCACAGCTACCAACCTCCTGTTACAGGGCTTTAAGGGTGTCACATTGCCCAACAAGCATAGCTCAGGTGTGCATCCCACTCGTTCCAGCACGACCTCCGTTAACACATCCACCACCCTAGACCAAAATGTAATTAACCCCGCACAGAGCCAGGAGAGGTGTAGAAAATCGGCGTCCGCATGCCCACACCGCACACAATTAGCCGTATCCCTCAGTCCAAATTTCCTCAACTGCACAGGGGTGTAATAGAGCTGGTGTAAAAAGTTAAAATGTATGATACGTAGATTACAGTTAGCTGTAAGGCGCCCAGTCAGTTTACAACAAGCATGCCAGTGGTCTACAGACATCGCGCCACCCAGAGCTTCGTTCCATTTAGCGTATGAGGGATGCACCTCCTCCTCACGCTCGCGAAGTGATGCAGCGTATAGTTTAGTGATCAGTCCCTTACGATCCCCGCTCGCGAGCACCGCCTGCAGCGCCCGCAGTGGCTGAGGCTCATTGGGGTAGGTAGGATATATATCCCTGATTGCTTGCCGAACCCTCACGTACGTGAAGCATAGCATAGCTCCATGTGGCCGACCCGCCTGCACATCCTGCAATGAGCGGAACTGGCTTTGTTTGTATAAGTCCCCTAGCTGCGTAATCCCGACCGCCTGCAATGCGCTCAGCGCAGAACGCTCTTGCGCCGCGGATATGCCAGGATGTGCCGCAATCGGCAACCTGGGGGCATAAAGGTAGGGTAGTTTCGCTCGTCTAGCCAATGTCTGCCAGGCCCAGGCGGTGCACTGCACCGGATTGATTTCCGTTCGGGGGCCTCCACTCCCACCCGAGAGAGCAGCTGCCACCAGTGGCAAGGGGAGTATTGCGTCCGCCTCAATCGCCGTATGGGGGAGATAGCGGTGTGGGAAGAACCAGTAATGTGCAAAATGCGCCTGAGCGCATAGGTAATAGAGGCGCATATCTGGGGCCTCGAAGCCGCCGCGTTCAAAGGGTTGGACTAGGGTATCCCAGCTACAACGCGGTTTTTGCCCCCACACAAATGATAGTAGGGCCGTCTGTAATGCCTTGAAGGTCGAGATATTCAGGCGGAGAGGGATATTCATAAATAAATATAATAGTTTGGGCAAAATGGCCATTTTAAGCACAGCGATGCGGTCCGCTAACGAGAGGGGCAGGCGGGCCCACCGCTCCGTTTTTCCGTGAGTTGTGTGATGGTGCGTCCGTAATTCATGGATATGACCTGGGCAGGGTCCCTGTGCAGCCAGATCCCTAAGTATTTCACCGGATCCCGGGCCCAAGACAGAGGAAAGTCCATCGCAAACTCGTCAGTACCCGCTGTTAAGGGAAATACCGTCGATTTGGCCCAGTTTATACCTAAGCCAGAGAATCCTTCAAATTTAACATATTCCCTCAGCAGTTCAGGGAGGTGGGTTGCAGGCTCACGGACATATAAAAGCATGTCATCCGCATAAAGCGAAACAACAAGTGGCCGCTGTCTAAAGCGAAGCGCAGCGGAGGCGTGCAATTGGCGCAACTTACATGCCAGTGGCTCCAGCGCCAGCGCAAATAGCATTGGTGACAGAGGGCATCCCTGCCGTGTGCCTCTGCTAATGGGAAACGCCGAGGATACCCAGCCATTCACGCGAACTCTAGCCGCAGGTTTGGTATACAGGACCCTAATCCATTGCAAAAAGAACGGGGGAACACCCATTCGCGTGAGAACGGTAAACATATACTCCCAGGAGAGGGAATCAAAAGCCTTGGCGGCGTCTAGAAGCACCGCCACGGCCTGGAAGTCTGCGTCAAAGTAGTGAAGAGTGGCGAAGAGAGTTCGCAGGTTATGCACGGTAGACCGAGCGGGCACGAATCCAGACTGGTCAGGGAGTACCAGCAAAGGAACCAGAGGCTGAAGGCGGAGTGCAATCATTTTCGCCAATATCTTGGTGTCGATATTAATCATTGAGAGTGGTCTGTAGGAATCGCAGTGGCTGGGCTCCTTATCAGGTTTCAGTAGCATCACCAGTAGAGCCTCCCGCAACGAGGGTGGGAGATGTCCAGTGTCATACGCCTCCGCATATACTTCAAGAAGGCGAGGGCCAGGTCCTCCACAAATGTCTTATAGAACTCGCTCGGGAACCTGTCTAATCCCGCAGCCTTGCAAGTAGGGAGGGACATAATAGCGAGTTTTACATCTTCCTCATCAAAAGGTTGAGTAAGATATTCCCTGTGGCCGGGAGATAGCCAGCCCAGTGCGACATCATCCAAATATGTATGGATCTCGGCCGGCTGCACTACATCTCTATTACTATAGAGTGCCGTGTAATAGTCAAGTATGGTCTCGCTAATGGCAGTTGTGCCGTAACAAGCTGTCCCTGCCTCGTCTAGGATTTCCGTGATATACTCTTGACTGCGCGGCGCAGCCAGTTTGTGCGCAAGAGAACGGCTAGGCCGTCCCCCTCACCATAGTATCGGGCCTTGCTACGCCTGGACCTATGTACCAGTTCCTGATCTGCCGTGTCGTTATGTTCTGTCACCGATGCACGGATTTTGGACAGAGTTTCGGGCAGCGGGTCCGTCTCGTAGGCTCGCTCTAGAGTGGAAATATCGGCGGCCAATTTATGAATTCTGCGCCGTAAATCACGCAGTACTCCAGCCTGCGCCCCCATACAGACCCCTCTGATAGTGGCTTTGAACGCTTCCCACATGGTGCCTGCGCTATCAACTGTACCAGCATTTTCCCGGAAAAAATGTCGAATAGCCTCTCCAACCGAGGCCCGGAAGACCGGGTCCGTCAGGGAGGATGGTTGTAAGCGCCACTGGAAAGGTGGTCGATCCCATGCTGGGACCTGTAGATCCAGGAGCACCGGGGAGTGGTCCGAGAGCGTCCTGGCTAAGTGGCGCACTCCAGTCGCCCACGCACACGCAGCCTCCGTAGCCAGCCAAAAGTCCAAGCGAGACCAAGTCCCATGCACAGATGAAACAAACGTGCTCTCTCTCTCCCCCAAATGTTGCATACGCCATACATCCCTCAATCGTCCCGCATCCATCAGGCCACGCAACACCTCCGCCGCCTGTTTTGGTCGTGCATTTTCACTACCCCTCCGGTCAGCCTCCATATCCAGACAGACATTGAAATCACCTCCCCATATAATCTCCGCGTCTGGGAACCCAGAGATGCGGCGCCATACATCAGCGAAAAAGGCCGGGTCATCCACATTCGGTCCATACACATTCACAAAAGGACACTCGACCGACCTAGTTGACCATGCACCAGCACCACTCGGCCCTGATCATCAGTCTCTGTGCGCGTGACTTGAAACGGTATCCCTTTCTTGATCAGAATAATCACTCCCTTGCATAGCTAGAATAAGAGGAAGCGGCGCGAAAGCCAGCCCATCGAGCCCCCACCTTCCCTTCGGAAGTCTTGGTAAGATGTGTCTCCTGCAGGAAGGCAATGTGGACCGCCATCCTGTCTAAATAGGCGAACACCGACCTGATCTTTTTGGGAGTATTGAGGCCACGAACATTCCATGTTAAAATGCGTATTTTACCACTCATCTATCAGCAGGCTATGAAATGATGTGACTATCGAATATTTCAGAGACATGTCTGTTCTATTACAATGAAAATAGTAAAAAGCATAAAACCCTAAAAAGACAGTGCCAGAGAGCCTCCCCCCATCGCAATCCCCCATCCCCCTCCCACTTCAGCATCCCCAACTCGCCAAAGCCATCCCTACCCACCCCACACCCACCCCAACAAACAACCAGCAATGCAAAACTTAGATGGGGTATTCCCATGTGAGGGCGTTAGAGTGCTACTATCCTCCTATCTAGTAGGAGGAGGCTAAGCAGGGGTCAGTAACTATGCCTGGAAAGTACAACAGCATGGAGCGCGCCTTGGTATGCGAGCAGGCATATCCCATTCAGCCCCGGCTAAAAACACCTGTGGGTGGAAGAAAGAGCAGGTCATACTAATAAATGATACAGCATGAGTCAGGAGAAACCTGGAAAGTCAAATAGGCAACCGTGGCAGCAGAGTAGTTCAGCCGATGCACCCTATGGGTCTATTGCTCCTCAGTCTCCGATGGCGATCGGGAGTCGCGTCGCCTCCTCTTGAGGCGTTTGGCATGTTCTAAGGCTGCCTTGGGGTTATTGAAAATATGAGAGTCCCCATCTGGGCCTATCTTCAGGCGAGCAGGGTATAGCATGGCATACGGGACCCCCTCCGCCTGTAGAAATTTTTAACACCCCCAAACTCCCTCCTCGCAGCTTGGACAGTGACAGTAAAGTCGGGAAAAAGGAAAGTTTATTGCCTTGATGTTCTATGGCCCCTTCTCTCTCGCCAGACGTAGAATAGTGTCTCGGTCCCTGTAATTCAGTACTCGTGCAATAATGGGGCGGGGAGGAGCGCCCGGGGCCGGTCGAGCTGCTAATGAGCGGTGAGCCCGTTCCACAATGAACATGTGTGATAGCTGCTCCGTACCGAATAGGTCTGTGATCAATGTTTCAATGAAGGTCTCCATTTTGCCCACATTTGTGGATTCCGGCAGCCCTGTAATGCGGAGGTTATTGCGCCTGGAGCGAGCCTCTAAATCTTCATTCTTAGCTTGGATGACTGACAGGACTTTTTCCATGTTTAGCGTTTTCCCGGCGACTTCACTTAAACCATCCTCCGCTGTAGACACCCGCTGCTCGACTTCCCCATACGGGTACTCTGTTTTTCCAGCTGCGAGGACATGTGGTCCAGCCGGCTGTTGACAGCCGCCATTGTTCCCTCGATGGATTGGAGGCTGCGCTGCATGGCCAAAAGCGTGGTCTCGAGGCCAGTGGGCCCTCCCTCCTGGGCGTCAGCCTCCGAGTCCGAGGCAGCTTTCTGCGGAGTTTTAGTGGATTTTCGGGCCTCAGACGTAAGGCGAGGCTGGGTTTTGTCTGTTCTGCCCATGGCGCTATATAGCTAGTCAGGTCCTCTGCAAGGGAGTAAACCCAATCCCCCGCAGATTCCAGGCAGGTCGGCAAGTGAACCCACCCCTCACCCCGTTCCTCCCGGCGAGCGCAACTGCCCGCCTGAGATATGCAGGCCCGCACCAGCACAGGAGGTCGCCCGACTGCAGGAAGTGGACTCGGGGTCAGAACATGAAGGCCCCCCGCCAGTGAGAGTTCTCGTGTCCACTAGCCAGTGAGCCAGCAGCTTGAGCAATCAAGGGAAGTCGGTATAGGCCCCGGCCACCAAAATGCGAGGAGGTGCGCACTCAGGAGCCGCACCCAGCGAAGGATCCACAGCAGCGCAAGGCAATGCGGGTGTATTCCAGACCCAAGCCAGGGTCCCAGCTGCACTCTCCGTCCGGGATCCGCCACAACAGCCTTGAGGATTACAAGTGGCAACGCAGGGGTGAGTACGCCAGGCCCTCCTCTCCCAGACTACCACAGAGGCCTAGCGCTCCATCATTCCAGTGGGGCCCACCAGCACGGGCCCAGCTCCTCATGGACAAGCCGCCCAGCAGCAGCCGCGGCAATGCCAGCCAGCAGACGGTCAGCAGCGGAAGCGCGGTCCCACACTCTGGCCTATAACTCCCCCCCAGGCGCCCGCCCAAGCTCGCAGGCCGCAGCACCGACCAGGGCCCCCGCCCGCCTCTACTGGTGCGAACCCCGGCCGGGCCGCGCCCCACTCACCGTGACCAGCACCCAGGAGTCGGCTCCACCGGCAGTCCGCAAGTGTGTCTCCGCACCTCGGCGCGGGTCCCCAAATCACGTACCGGGCCGCCGCCTCTCGCCTCTCCCACTCAGTTGTCGGGATCACGACAGCAGCGCCCAGCAGCTCAGTGCTCGGCCTCGTTCCCGTAGGGCTCGCGCAGCCCCACTCGGCCGCCCTCAACCAGCACCCCTCGTTGGCAGCAGGCAGATATGTCGCCGGCAGCAGCTTTCGGCCAACTCCAATCGGCGCCTTGGGTCCGCGGCTAGCAGGGACGCCACAGCCCGGACCCGTCAATAGAGTGTGCAGGTGGCCGCCATCTTGTGCGCCCGCCGCGGGTCTCGGTCCTCCGGTGATGCGCAGCCACAGAGCGATCCGCCGCTCCACACTGCCAACAAAGTATGCAGGGGTCCTAGCCAGCTAGGGTCGCGCGGTTTCTGTAGCGCAGATTCTACTTTTCCAGGCGGATTATAGGCGGATAGTGGCTCAGCCGGGCAGAGCGACCTTAAGGTGCTGCCATCTTGCCGTGCGCCCTCTAGCGCCCCCAAGGGCTGGAATACTTTATAGAACTTTTAAGTGTTTTTTATAAAAGCTGCCCGTACTGTGAAACATGATGATCCATACACTTTTAAGATGGGCCAGTGTCCTAGGTAAGGGGAAGAGGAAGCCTGCGAGGGAGGAAGCCCGTGAGGGTATAGAGGATGGGTCAGGAAGCGCAGCGGCAGTAGAGGAGGCGGCGTGCGCACTGCGCCACAGGGAGCAATGGGACGGCAGACAGTTGGCAGGGAGACATCAGCCAGAGCTGGTTCCGAGTTGGGGGTAGTAGTAAAATATGGCAATAATCGGTAGTCAGTGGGTTTCCTAGGCTTCGTGGCCCTTGTGCCAGTGCACCTGTTGCACCATGCAAATCATTACACTAGTGCCTGCAAGGTAATTGCACTTGTGAATGCTTATTTATTAGTAAAATGTAGCAATAATCAGTGGTCAGTGGGTTTCCTAGACCTTTGGCCCATGTTTCACTGCACCTGCTGCACCATTAAAATCATGACCCTAGTGCCTGGAAGGACAAATGAGGAAATCATTTATATGCAGTAATATGTGTTCGAAAAAGGCACAATTGCAGACGGAATACATAATTATTGTATAGCTAAACATAAACACGAGGTTAAAAAAAAAAAGTACCTTCACAATTGAGTTTGGACTTAATGCCACCAAAAACCCATACCCATCCTAAACCCTAGAAATTCCCTTGCCACCCAAAAAACACATACCCACCCTAAGACAAACCTCACAACCAAAAACCCATAACCACTCTAAACCCTAAAAATTCCTTATCACCGGAAAACCCATACACACTCTATACCACAAAATTTCCCATGCCCCTCAAACACCCACCCTAAACCTTAAAAATTCTCTTGCTACCCAAAAACCAATACACGCCATAAACCCTACAAAATTCCATGCCACCAAAAATTCCACACACATCCTAAATGATAAAAATACCCCTGCCACCCAAAAACTCATACCTATCCTAAACCTTAAACAATACCTTACACTCAAAAACCTACACCCATCCTAAACCCTAAAAATTCAGTTGCTACCCAAAAACACTCACCCTAAACCCTAAAATATCCCTTACCATTCAAAAACCCATACTCATTCTAAACCCTACAAATTCCCTTGCCAGTCAAAAACCCATACCTACCCTAAAACATTCTTGCCACCCAAATACCCACACAAACACTAAACCATTAAAAATTAATTACCACCCATACCATCCTAAACCCTAAAGGTTCAATTGCCACCCGAAACCTATGCCCACCCTAAACCCTAAAAATCCCTTACCACCCAAATACACATACACACCCTAAACCGTAAAAAACTCCGTCGGTGGCGGCGAGGAGTGCGTTCTCGGTGCTGTGGTTGCTTCGGAAGCCAGATTGGGAGGTGTCCAGGATGTGGTTCTCCTTGATGAACTAGGAGACTTGGGTGTTGATGGCCTTCTCGATGACCTTGGTTGGGAAGAGGAGAAGGGAGGTTGGTCTGAAGTTCTTGAGGTCTGTCAGGTCGGCGGATGGCTTCTTCAGCAGGGGGTTGATCTCAGCGCGTTTCCAGTTGTCGGGGAAGGTGGCAGTTTCGATGGAGCAGCTAGTGGTGTGGCAAAGCTTGGGACGATGGAGGCGGCTGCTCTATGGAAGATGTGGTACGAGCAAGGATCTGATGGGGCTCCTGAGTGGATGCTCTTCATAGTCTTGAATGTGTCATCTGTGGTTAGCGGAGTCCAGTTGAGCACGATCTGTTGCGGTGTGGTGTGGTTGCGTGAGGTGGTGGCGGGCATAGTGGCAGGGTCTTGGGTGTCGAAGCTGTAGTAGATCTGCCTGATCTTGTGGTGGAAGATGGTGCCGAGTTTGTTGCGGAGGTCTTGGGAGGGTGGGATGTCTGTGGTCTTGCTGTTGGGCCTGGCGAACTCCTCGATGATGGGGAAGAGTTCTTTGCTGTTGTGTGCGTTGGCGTTAAATCTGTATTGTAAGGCCGTTTTCTTTGTGGTTTTGAGGAGAAGGTGGTGTGCACTGACAGCGGATTTGAAGGTTGCGTGGGTTTCCGGGTTTTGTTGTACCTCCATCTCTTCTCAAGTCGTCCGGACTCATGGAGAACAGGAAGTGAACCAGCTGGCTTTCTTCAAGTGCAGCTTACCTGGTGTCTTCTGGAGGGGGCCAGAGTGTCGGCGCAGTTGGAGATCCATTGGTGAAGGTTTTGCTCTGCGGTGTTGGCGTCTGTTGGTGTTGGGGGAGTGGTTGTGCTGAGGAAGTCGACGAAGATCTTCTGTGGCCTTGTTCCAGCTACGGCGGGGATGATGAGGACGGTAGTGTACGGTAGGCATGGCAAAAGTGAGATGCACGCAGTGGTGGTCAGTCCAGCAGAATTCGGTGGTGTGGCAGTAGGTGATGTTTCCGCTGGCAGAGAAAATAGGGTCGAGCATGTGTCCAGCTGAGTGAGTGGGTGTGGTGACTAGCTACTTGAGTCCGATTTTGGCGAGGTTCACCAGTAGGGAAGCGGTGTTTTGGTCACTGGGGTTGTCCAGGTGGAAGTTGAGGTTTCTGAGTAGGATGTAATCGGTGGATGCTAGAGCCTGGGGTGCAATGAGGTCTACGATGGTGTCGGTGAAGAGCGGGCGGGGGCCGGGGGGCCTGTAGATTAGGATGCTGCAGAGGGTGTTGTTGGTCTGGATCTGGAAGTGGAGGTGTTCCATGGTTGTCATTGGATCATTTGAGTGCATGGTCAGTCAGAGGGTGTTCTTGTGAATGATGGCGATGCCTCCTCCTCCTCCTGGTCGGTCGGTGTAGTCCTTGCGGGTGATTTTGTAGCTGTCAGGGATGGTGATGGCGATGTCCGGTCCGGATCAGGGGTGATCAAGGTCTCCATGAAGAAGGTGATGACGCGGCCTCTCCCGACAAGGGGGTCCCAGATTTCTGTGGCGTGTTTGTAGAGGGCTCACACGTTGACTAGGATGCAGTTGAGTCGGTCGAGTGTGTTGTTGGTGGGTTGGGCGGCGAGAGGATCTGGCATGCTGGCGTGGGTGAGGATGTGGCTGCAGTTCTGGCAGGAGAAGGGCCCTTGTGTCTTCTTTGGTGACGCGAGGTGGCAGGCGGTATGGCGTCCTGAGTTGTGGGCAAGGAGGGTGCTGGCGTCATAGCGGTGGAAGGTCCGAGAACCAGGGTCCCTGGCGCTGGGCATGGTCCAGGCACAGACTGGTGATGGGAGGCCTGCCTTTGGCGCTCCAGCGGTGCAGCGCATTAACGCCATTAAGTTGTGCTGGGGGCTGGACAGCTGGGAGGCAGGAAATGCAGGAGCGGGAAGGGTCACTGGAGGGGCGGGCCATGGGAATCGCAGCAAAAGGGACGAGGGTGGCAAACAACGGAAAGAAAAAGGTAAAAAAGGAAAAAGCTGAATAAAGGCAGAAATCAGAAAAGAAAGGCAGAGGGACAGCCCAGTAGCAGAGCAGTGACGCTCTACCACTAGACCACCAGATATGAGGCGCAGGCAGGGGCCTTCGGGTGGAGGTGGGCCTCGAACTCCTGACCAAGGGTCAGCAGCAGCAACAGGGGCAGCTGCAGTTACCAGGCGGAGCTTCCCTGTGAAGGGAGCAAGTCCACTAGAAGGTCCTTGTTTGCTACTTCCACTCCAATGTAAGTAACAGTAGGGAAAGTGTTGGACTTCAGAGGGGTTCAAATGGCCATTTCCATTCCACCCTAAGCAAAAGCAGGGAAAGTGCTCAATTTCGGAGAGGTTAGATTTACTATTCCCACTGCAATGTAAGCAACAGCTGGGAAAGTGTTGGACTTCAGAGGGATTAGATTTGCTATTCCCACCCCAATATATATAAAACAGAAGAAAAATTATTGGACTTCAAAGGCGTTATATTTACCATCTTCACTCCATCCAAAGCAACAGTAGGGAAAGTGTTGGACTTTGTAAGGGTTATATTAACTATCCCCACCCCAATTAAGCAATAATAAGGAAAGCATAGGAATTGGATGTACTAGATTTACTGTTCCCACTCCAATTTAAGCAACAGTAGGGAAAGTGTTGGACTTCAGAAAGGTTACATATACCATTCCAATACAGTCATTTAAAAACTATATTTAAATACCTAAAAACATAAAATGATTAACCATAGTTAAACTAGAAAATATATATTGTATAAATTTAAATAAAATGCACAATTTATTATAAATATACAAATAAACGTATAATTAAATGAAATATTTAAATAAACCTACGTAGAATTCACTTCTCTCGCTACAACTGAAAAAAACTACAAACAACAAGAAGATAAATTAAAATATAAATAAAACAATAATAAAATTTAAATATATGAAACATATTAAAATAAATATAATATACACCTGCTGGTATATATTACTAAATATTTCTTGCATAGTCTAAATAAAACTATTTTTTCATTTTGAATATTCAATGAAATAATTTCTCACCCTATTCCCCTACAAACTGAACATGCTGCTAAATTAGCTATAACTAATTATACTATACAAAATATAAATTAAAAATTTGAAATTAAAACAAAATAAATGAAAGAACAATTAAACAATTAAAACATTACACACTAACCATTTATATATTGATTTTACCTTACATTACTTAACATTAAAAAACAATTAGTTTAAAATGTAATTAACCTCCCTCCATATTCCCCTAAAAACCCAATATCCGGCTACTAAATTATAAACTACTTAACACAGGTATTTGTAGATCGCACATTAACTCTTAGGCTTCTTGGCGCTAACAGATTTTTATTGCTACCCAACGGTACTTATTTTATCGACCTCAGATGATTGAAAGGCTGAGTGGACCCGCCGGGATTTGAACCTATGACCATGAGATTGAACAAAGGGCCCTGTAGTGGACACATTAGTCCACTGAGCCACCAGACCCATCTAATTACCTTTTAAAAATTCAATTACACATTTAAAACTGCAAACTATATTTTAAAAAAAGACAATTTTACATATATATATATATATATATATATATATATATATATATATATATATATATATATTTAATTAAAAACAATGTTTATTACGAGTATACTAAAGTACACAATATTAATTACAACAATTGTCTTCATTACCATATTGTATACAATAAAACCTGCATTCTTAATTTTGATATTCTGTTCCACTATATTTTTGCAGTGGTGATATTTTTGACACCATATTTATGTCACATGATATTTTGGAATCAATTTTTGTTTCATTCACCATATTTAACATGTACCCAGTTTGAAAATGTCCCTTTTCTCATGAAAAGTGTAGTTACAGAACTATTAGTCATTTTCTCTACTCCGGCACAAAGGGAACACAAACCTAATTGCAAAATGAGGAGCTTATTTATGAGCCCCTTGTTTCACTGTTGGCCCGCCGTTGCGTCACTTTTTGTGAGGCTGCAGTGGCATAAATAATGCGCCATGTTGCACAATATTTACAAAGTGACGCATCTAAGCAGATGCGTCACTTTATAAAGCCCTGCACCACATTATACCTGCGTCAGGTATAATGTATGTAGGGTGGGCATTCCCCCACAAAAGCCTTGTAGAAGTGGTGCAATGAAATTATCAGATTTCACTGTGCCACTTCTAGGACGCTACTGCGTCACAACCTTACGCCTGCCTCACAGCAGGCATAAGGGTGATGCAGTGCAATGGGAATAGGCTTCCCCCATGCATTGCTGGAGTTGCATCATGCTTACGACACAACTCCAGCAATGCGTGTGTTTAGCGCCGACAGATACGTCAGGATTCCTGACGTATGTCATTCCTTGGGACATGGTGCGCCGTACAAAAATGCGGCACATCCATTATGTCGCAAGGAGGGCACACTGAAAAATCTTGCATCGCTGCTTTCAGGCAGCAATGCAACACGTTTTTATAAATGAGGCCCTTAGTGTTTAAGACTGTATGTACATAAAGCCCACTGCCAAAAACACGTTTTTCATCTTTGTGAAGGACTCCTGTCTTTAACATGGGCACATTTTAAGGTTTCTTTTTCACAAAAACAGCTAGTGCACGACTATCAAATTGTCCTTCTCTATTCCTGAACAAAGGATTCACCGGCTCCTTTTAGGAAGCCTAGTTTTATACCCCGCACACACCAAAGTACAACATTTGGGCTCACTCCTCAAAATTATTTTTGTTAACATTGTGAAAGATTCCTATAAAATTAAAGTAGGCACATTCTGAGGTTTTTATTCCCATGAAAAAGAGAGCTGTATGTCAGCCAAAGTGACTTTCTCTACTCTTACATTATGAGCATACCAGTTCATTTCAGGAATACAATTTGTAGGACTCTTGTATATGATTTGCCCTTCAAATAACAAGACCATCAACGCTAAGAAAGTCTCTTGTAGATGACATGGGCACTTTTGAGAATGTTTAAGCCTTGTTTAAGAATTTCTATTTTACACTCCATATATAAAAGGCTGGACAAATAGATGTTTCAACTTTGTGAAAGTTTCCCATGTTTCACCTGGGCACATTTTGAGAATGTGTCTTCCCATAAAAAGGCGGATGTACCACTGCCATATTGATTTTTTTTCTACTCTTGCACAAAGGACAGCTAGCTCCATTCTGGAAATCTTTGTGCTCCCAAACACAGTGAATGTTTAAAGTTTGTTAAACAAGATATATATATATGTATATATATATATATATATATACTATCTTGTTTAACAAAGGTTGATATATATATATATATGCAACCTGGGTTTTGTGGATTCCGGAGTGCTTCCTAATCGCCAGTGGTGCTGGTTTGAGGCAATGCCA
>CAWUFW010022286.1:0-99040 GCA_963921515.1 Calotriton arnoldi | reverse complement strand
GATTCGTCAAGCGGGGCCGAGAAAAAAGGGGGTCCCAAAACGCGTTTTCCCCATTCATTTTCCATAGGAAACTTTAGACACGGCTACAGCCTGAACTGCTGAACGGAATTACACCAAATTTGGCAGAAGGTAGTTCTTGGTTCAGAAAGAACCCTTTTGTTAAATGGTGTAAATCCGTTCAGTAGTTACTGAGAAAATCAAAAGTAAAAGTACATATATATCTATGGGCACGGAGGATCCGCGCACCCTGAGCACACCCTGCGCGCACCGTCCCGATCACGAGCTGCATGTTAATTGGCTGTCAGCTGGCTGTCAACATTCCGATTCAGGAAATGTTGGCAGCCATTTTGTCCTCGGTAGAACCGAGGGACAGAAACAAGTGCGCAAAGCGCACAAAGGGGGCAGGGTAGAAAGACCCTGACCCCCTAGGTCTGCTCAGGGGTCCCATAGGACCCCCTGGGCAGAAAAAGCATTTTTTTAAATCGGCAGGATGCGCTCAGGGTGCGCGGATCCTGACGATAAAAATCGAAGCGCGGTCTCCCGCGCTTCGATGTTAATTTGCCCCGGGTGGGCCAAGTCCCGGGGGCATGCTGGGGGGTGTTTATTTTATATATGGGGGGCCTCTAAGGGCCCCCAAGCCCGGGGACCGCCACCCCCGGGGCTTTCTTTTTAAAATGGTGCGGGAGGGCTCTGAGCCCTCCCGCAGCCCCGAGGACCACCACCTCCCCGGGGCTTCTTTTTTTTTTTTCCTGTGTGGGGGGGCTCGAGCCCCCACACGCCCCGGGGACCGCCACCTCCCTGGGGCACTAACAAATTAAAATGGGGGTCCGTTTTGGACCCCGAAGCCCGGGGACCACCACCTCCCGGGGCTGTGCTGATGTGGGGAGGGGGCCGCGCGGCCCCCTCCTGGAGCCTGTGGTGGCCCTGGGGACCGCCACCCCCAGGGCTGGCTCCTGCAGTGTCCCGGGGTGCCTACCCCCGGGACACTGCTGTTTGCAATGACAGGACGGGAGCCTCGCGGCTCCCGTCCTGTCATTGCAAACTGCTTTGGATATTGGAAGAGAGCAGGAAACCTGCTCTCGCTTCCAATATCCAAAGACAATTGCTTTCCACACGGGGAGCAGCATGTTAGCTGCTCCCCATGTGTAAAAGCAATGCCGGCTCCCGTAGGACACGGGGAGCCGGCGGGACTGTGGGGGGTTTGGGGACCCCCCCACAGTCCCCAACCAGAGGCCAGGCCCCGGGGGATGGGGTCCCCGGGGCAAGTAGTGGCCCGGGAGGGGGGCCACGCGGCCCCCCTCCCCAGAAATAATTTTTTTAAAAAAATATTTTAAAAAAAAAAGGGGGTAAGGCCCTGGGGGATGGGGTCCCCAGGGCCCAAAAATAAGAAAAAGGAAGGGGGGCCACACAGCCCCCTTCAGGGAAAAAAAAAATAAAAAAAAAAAAAAAAAATGATCGGCCCGCAGGCCCCGCCCCCTTCCTTCACCACTCTGCAAACGCGCCCCCTGGCGCGTTTGCAGATGGGGAAGTAATTCCCTTTGAATACTGGGGGTCCCTGGGGGCCAACTAGCCCACCAGGAACCTCCAGTATGCGCCAGGGGGCTGCGTTGCAGAGAGGTGTACAGAGGCCACGCCCCTTTATACACCTCTCTGCAACGCAGCTCTGTGGCGCTTTTTGGAGGTACATGGTGGGGTAGTTGGCCCCAGGAACCCTCAGGATTCAAGGGGACTTAATCCCCCAACTTAAAACGCGCCACGGGTTGCGTTTGCACCGTGGTGAAGGGAGGGGGCGGGGCTTCAGGTGACATGTGTGCAAACAGGCCCCGTGGCGCGTTTTAAGATGGGGAATTAAATCCCCTTCAATCCTGAGGGTCCCTGGGGGCCAACTAGCCCAACAGGTACATCCAGAAAGCGCCACAGAGCTGCGTTGCAGAGAGTGTAAAAGGGGTGTGGCCCCTCTACACGTCTCTGCAACGCAGCCCCTGGCGCATACTGGAGGTTCCTGGTGGGCTAGTTGGCCCCTAGGGACCCTCATGATTCAAGGGGACTTAATCCCCCAACTTAAAACGCGCCACGGGGCGCGTTTGCACAGATGTCACCTCAGGCCCCGCCCCCTACCTTCACCATTGTGCAAATATTCCTCTAAAATCTGCCGAACTACGAATTCGGATTTACTCACCTGTTATCAGGAGAGACCTCAGTGCTGCATCTTTCAGCCCAGTACTAATCCTGAAAAGTAATTTTAACCGTACTTACCAGTAACTTGAATTTCCTTCCATAGGATATCATTGCCTGCTTTTTGCTGAAAAAGTTTCTAAGTGTTGATTTTTGAAACATACAAATATTCCTCTAAAATCAGCCGAAATACGAATTCCGATTTACTCACCTGTTATCAGGAGAGACCTCAGTGCTGTATCTTTCAGCCCAGTACTGGTCCTGAAAAGTAATTTTAACCGTACTTACCAGTAACTTGAATTTCCTTCCATAGGCTAACATTGACTGGTTTCACTTGGAAATTCTTCTAAGTGTGGAGTTTTGGAACTTTAAAATATTCCTCTAAAATCAGCCGAAATACGAATTCCGATTTACTCACCTGTTATCAGGAGAGACCTCAGTGCTGCATCTTTCAGCCCAGTACTGATCCTCAAAAGTAATTTTAGCCGTACTTACCAGTAACTTGAATTTCCTTCCATAGGATATCATTGTCTGCTTTTTGCTGAAAAAGTTTCTAAGTGTTGATTTTTGAAACATACAAATATTCCTCTAAAATCAGCCGAAATACAAATTCCGATTTACTCACCTGTTATCAGGAGAGACCTCAGTGCTGTATCTTTCAGCCCAGTACTGGTCCTGAAAAGTAATTTTAACCGTACTTACCAGTAACTTGAATTTCCTTCCATAGGCTAACATTGACTGGTTTCACTTGGAAATTCTTCTAAGTGTGGAGTTTTGGAACTTTAAAATATTCCTCTAAAATCAGCCGAAATACGAATTCCGATTTACTCACCTGTTATCAGGAGAGACCTCAGTGCTGCATCTTTTAGCCCAGCACTGACCCTGAAAAGTAATTTTAACCGTACTTACCAGTAACTTATATTTTCTTCCATAGGAATCCATTGTCTGGTTTTCAGCAGAAAAGTTTCAAAGTGTCGATTTTCACAAACTACAAATATTCCTTAAAAATCGCCTGTATGACTTAAACGCATTCTTTCAACTGTTTACAGGAGATGCACCAGTGCTGGATCCAGGATCCAACACTGAGAAAGAAAAAGTAATGATAACAGTTTTTACCTGCTAAGTGAATTTCCTTCCATAGGATAACATTGGTGATTCTATGAGAAAAAGTTTCAAAGTGTCAACTTTTAAAATACAATAATATTCCTTAAAAATCACTAATGTAACCAAAACGCTTTTACTCAACTGTTTACAGGAGATGTCCCAGGACTGAATCTAGGATCCAGTCCTGTGGTTAGAAAAGTAATCCATAAAGTAACTAATTGCATTTAACTAGAAATTCACATTGAGCTGAATGTTGCATTGTGTTTGAAAATGTGTTGCCCATTGCAACAACTGTAACTACTGTACTTAAAAGTCTATTGCCTATGTGCAAAGTATTTAAACTAAAGTAATTCATTCTGAGAAAGTATTTTTTGTAATGTATAATGTAATTACAATGTAATTTAAAAATAAAATATGTAAAAAAATTGTTTCTAAAAATGTAGTAAATCAGTATTAAAAAAATAAATATAACAATTAATACATTTAAAAATTGTCATTTACAAAACCTTTGAAATTCACTGAAAAAACCGTAGGTTTCAGACATGTTATAGTTAGGAATTAGCATTTAAAAAACCTTTGAAATTCACTGAAAAAACCATAGGTTTCAGACACGTTATAGTTAGAAATTAGCATTTAAAAAACCTTTGAAATTCACTGAAAAAACCATAGGTTTCAGGCACGTTATAGTTAGAAATTTGCATTTAAAAAACCTTAAAAAATCACAGAAAAAACCATAAGGTTTTAGGGACAGTTATAGTTAGTTGGACATTGCACTCGTACAAAACCCGTGAAATTCCCCCGTTATAGTTAGTTCAGGTAACTATAACTCGCGCCACTGCTGATGACGTCACATATTACATCACTCATGACATGGTCAGTGACATCACTGATGACATCTCAAATGACATCACTGATGACATCATCCATGTGAGAATTTAATGCATCTTCTCACACCCTAATATAAGTTTTGTAACACCCACTCTAAATTACAGACTGCCATTCTCAAAACCATACACACTCCAATACCAATAAGTACATACCCACTCACTGATTCTTAGGTCTACACACACACATCTACTCACTCACCCGTACAGTCACTCATACTTACAGTCACTCAGTACAGGACTATCATATGCACTCATACACCTATATAAACACTCACACAACGCAACTCATCCATAGAGGTACTCACACACCTAGTCAGTCATGCAAATAATTAATCACACTCCAATTTACTCACCTATACAGTTATACACACCAGCTCACTTACTCATAAAAATACTAGCACATTCTTACGCTCCTATGCAATCACTGATGCAAGCACACACTCATCCATATAGCCACTCTCACAATCACACACTCTCACTTATAGCCATTTATATACTCCAACACACATATATACTGCCTTTCACATATGTAGTTACTCACACATGTACCACTGAGATATACATTCAATCACTAACACACCCATACACACACTCACCCACCCATACAGTCCATCACAGACGCACTCTTGAAACCATGCACCCAGTGAATCACCCACTCACACATCTATGCACAGAGTCACACTCACCCCACCCACACAAACACTGAGGCACCCATACAGATACTCAGAGAACCAATCCATAACCCATATAGACACTCATTTAGCTAGTCAGAAACCCATGCAGCTGCTTACACAACAACAGACAGACGGATACAGACATTCACACAGTTTAGTCACTCACCCATGCATCCAGTAAGATACGTTTAATCACTCACTTATAGACTCAGTCACGCACCTACTAAATCATCCATTCAGACACTTATACACCCACTCATTCTTCAATACGCCTTTCCCTATATATATTAAACATATTTAAACTTTACACAAACACACAGTCACTGGATGATGTCATCAGTGATGTCATCAGTGATGTCATTTGAGATGTCATCAGTGATGTCATCAGTGATGTCACTGACCATGTCATGAGTGATGTAATATGTGACGTCATCAGCAGTGCATTGCGGGGCGCGAGTTATAGTTACCTGAACTAACTATAACGGGGGAATTTCACGGGTTTTGTACGAGTGCAATGTCCAACTAACTATAACTGTCCCTAAAACCTTATGGTTTTTTCAGTGATTTTTTAAGGTTTTTTAAATGCAAATTTCTAACTATAACGTGCCTGAAACCTATGGTTTTTTCAGTGAATATATATATATATATAATTTATTTATTTATTTATTGCATCGCCGGATTACATATAACAGCATGCACATAATGCGCATACTGCAACAAAACAGGATAATACATAGGATACAGGTATTTATCCTGTCCCCCTTGTTACAACAATAAACAGTCAGCAGAGCATGCAGAGCAGTAGTACGTTCCCTTCGCAAGTGCGGCTAATTTGCACTTTGTGGTCCTGCAGATCGGTACTAACATAAAAAGGCCAGTTACACATAAACATTTTAAGCCATGTCAGGATGTTCTATCAAGTACGCAGTCAATGGTGACCAAAAGTTCTTAGGTCTGGACGACACCGGCAGCTCCTCAGCATATATATCCATTTGTTCTTTACAATACACAAGATCTTTGATCCATTTTGCCAATGTTGGGACAGTTCTAACCCCCAATGCATTGCGAAAGCACGTTTTGCAAACAAAGTAGAGATAGCAACTATACGCCTGTTACTAGGCTATATCTTTTTCATCAACCCCAACAAACAGAGTTCCGGTGTACCCTCAACCGTTTCCATGGTCATATCAGATAATACCTGCGCAACGCGCTGCCAGAAGTTATGTATAGCAGCAAATCTCCAGGCCAGGTGCAGAAAGTTCACTCCTTCAGCCCCGCACCTAGCGCACCTAGCATCCTTCCTTAAACCACATCTCATCAGTTGCGCGAGGGTGTAATACAGCTGATGTAAGTATTTAAAATGTATTATTCTGAGGTTACAGTTGGCGGTCAAACGCCCGGTCAGTGCACAACATACCTCCCAGTCCTCCCAGGCCATAGGGACAGCCAGCTCATTATTCCATTTCTCAAAGGATGGGGCGCTGGACACATCATTTTCCCACTGAGAAGCACAATATAGTCTAGTGATCAGTCCCTTGCTCCCCCCTACTGTCAACACTATTTGTAATGCTTTCAGCATCTGCGGCTCTTGAGGGAACTCAGGATAAAGTGTTCTCACCGCCATGCTCAGTCTAGTATATATAAACCCATTCATTGACTTATAAGCTTACCCAGCCAGGAAATCTTCCAGGGGCAGGAAAAGCCCATTTATATACATATCCCCAAGCTTACTAACTCCTGCGTTTTGCAAGACATTCAGTGCCCCGCGTTCCTGAGCTGCTGAGATACCCGGGTGCGCAGCAATTCGCATGGCAGGCGCATACAAATTCTCTCTCCCTGCACAAGTGCCCAAAGCTCTCCACCCCCTGACAGTGCTCCTGACCATGTTAATCTCCTTCCTAGGTCCCCCATCATAATTATGCACGACCATAGCGGTGAGCGGGACTGGATATGCAGTGTCCGCCTCCACAGCTAAGTGTGGCAGATACCACGGAGGGAAATGCCAGTAATGGGCGAATTGCGCCTGAGCACACAGATAGTACAAACGCAAATCCGGAGCCTCAAACCCTCCTCGTTCAAACGGCAACAACAAAGTGCTCCAGCCACATCTCGGCTTCTTACCAGCCCACACCAGGGCCAACAGACAGGACTGCAATGTTTTAAAAAGTGCCATATTCAAGGTTATCGGAATGTTTACAAATAAGTAGAGGAGCTTGGGGAGAACAGTCATTTTCATCACTGCGATTCTATCTGCCAGAGACAACGGAAGCCACGTCAACTGTGCAACTTGTTCTGTGATTTTGGTTATTACACGCCTGTAGTTCATACTGAGCACCGTATCAGGGTCTCTGTGCACCCAAACCCCCAGGTACTTACCTGGCTTTGTGGACCAGGCGAGTGGGTACTCCAAGACAGTTTCTTGAGTGCAATCAGTTAGTGGGAAGACCGTGGACTTCGCCCAATTTATGCCCAGCCCGAGTGCCTCTCAAACAGGATGTATTTGCGAAGCACAGGTGCCAGATGTGTGGCCGGCTCCCAGACATATAGCATCATAACCTCCGCGTACAGTGAGATGGCTAGCAGACGCTTCCGGAATCCCAAAGCGGCGTCAACATGTAGCTGTCGAATCTTACATGCCAAGGGCTCTAGCGCAAACGAAAAAAGCATCGGAGAGAGGGGGCAGCCCTGCCTGGTGCCCCTACATATTGTGATTGGACACAATACCCATCCATTAACCCACACCCTAGCAAGCGGGCCAGTGTACAAGAGGCGCACCCACTTCAGGAAAAACAGCGGCATCCCCATTCTCTGCAAGACCACAAACATATACCCCCATTGAAGCGAATCAAAAGCTTTCGCCACATCAAGGAGCACCGCCACAGAATCAGGATTCAGGATCCACCTGATGCAGTACTGCGAAAATGGTAAGTAAGTTATGCACGGTTGATCGCTAGGGCACAAATCCAGATTGGTCCGGGAGTATCAGATTGGGAACCAAGGGCTGAAGCCTTTTAGCAATAATTTTTGCCAATATTTTTGTATCAATATTTATAAGGGACAGTGGCCTATATGACTCACACCAATTAGGTTCCTTGTCCGGCTTTAGCAGTGTTACAATAAGTGCCTCCCTCAGAGATGGGGGCAAAACACCCGTCTCATAAGCTTCTTCAAAGATCTCCAGCAGCCTTGGAGCCAAAACATCAACATACGTTTTATAAAACTCGCTAGGCAGCCCATCCAGCCCAGACACTTTGCCAGATGGCAATGCCATTATAGCTTCCCTGACATCTTCTACCGTAAAAGGCTATGTTAAATATTCCTGCTGACCATTGGACAACCACCCCAGTGCTACATTCTCCAGATAGCTAGAGATCTCACTATCACTCGCCGTCGTTCTGATCCCATATAAATCTGAGAAGAAGTCAAGAAACACCTTGCTTATATCAGGAGTGGTGAATTGCGAAATGGAATCACTATCTAACATCTCTACTATGTGCTACTGTCCCTTTGGAAGAGCCAATTTATGCGCCAGAGAGCTGCTGGGCCTGCCTCCCTACCCATAGGTATGCACCTTACATTTCCTGGACCTGTGCAGTAGTTCCTGTTCAGTATCCTGATTATATTCCGACACCAAGTCTCTAATTTGAGCTAAGAGTATGGACGATGGGCACTGTTCATAGCGGCGCTCCAGTGCACTTATCTCCTCGCCCAGGCCCTGTAACCTATTCCAAAGTGCCTGTAATACACCTGCCTGCGCCCCAATACATTCACACCTAATGGTAACCTTAAAAGCCTCCCAAAGAGTGCATGCCTCATCGACCGAACCTCCATTTTCAAGGAAGAAATTCTTGATAGCATCACCAATTGTGGCCTGGAACACAGGGTCCAAAAGGGATGACGGCTGTAGCCACCACTTGAACGGCGGTCTGGTAAGAGCAGGCACACCCAGCTCGAGGAGCACGGGAGCATGATCAGACAACGTTTTTGCCAGATGCTTAACCGTCACGGTCCATGAGGCCACTTCCTTAGAGACCAACCAATAATCCAGCCTGGACCATGACCCATGCACTGTGGACACGAAAGTCCCCTCCCTCCCAGCAGGATTGCGGCTTCGCCAAATATCCATGATCCCCTCGGTCTCCCTCATCTCAGCGAGCACATGCGCGGCCAGCTTCCCCTGTCGCACCCAGTCAGCAGACTGATCCATCCGAGGATCCAGGTACACATTAAGGTCCCCGCCCCATATCACTATAGAGGGGGGGGACGACACAATATGCCTCCAAATATCGTTGTAGAAGGCTGGGTCATCCACATTTGGCCCATAGGTGTTAACAAATAGAACAGTCGTGCCACCCAGTTTGCCCTGCACCAGAAGCACCCGACCGTGCTCGCCCGCCTCTGTCTTAAGCAGAGTGAACGGTGTGCCCCTTCTGACCAGAACTAGCAGACCCCTAGAATACGATGCTGCCACTCGCACAGCAGCCCAGCGAGCCTCCATATTGCGTTCCGATTGCTTAGTGAGGTGCGTCTCCTGGAGAAACGCCACCTGAATATCATTCCTATCAAGGAAAGCTAACACATTGAGGGTCTTCTTAGGGTTGGTTAGACCACGTACATTCCATGTTATTAACATAACAGTACCACCCAGACATGCATTTTCAAATCATGACTTGCAAGATCCCACCTTACATACCTCCGAAAGGGAACTCACATTTTTGATAATGTACTGCATTTATATTGCACTGCACCTGCAACATATCTCCCCCACCCATCCAGCCCCCCCACCCACTTCAGCACCCCCAACTTGCTAAAGACAACCCATGGCAGAACGAACAAACCCCACCAAAAAACAGCACCCTGTGAAAGAAGTGGGGTACACCCATTGGGAAACGCTAGAGTACAGACAGACTCCCACTGAACAGGGAGGTGGCCGAATGTGTCCATTATATCAACATGACAGTCCAACTAGAGTCCAGAGCCCCAGGGACATCACACAACCAGTGCCCTGCCAGTGCCCATGCAGCCGTCAGGAGATATGCCCCAGGCACAGAGACGCCAAAATAGAATGTTACTAGAGTTGATATCCCCTTCCAGCGAGTAATCCCCCACAGACCTTATCCATCCCAGCAATCAAAGGGCAGCAGCAAACCTGTAGTAACCTATCAGTGATAGGCAGTCCCGGACAAGTACACACTTCTCTTCTTCATCAGGCTCGCTTGCAGCATCTCAGTGCCGCTTCTTCAGGGATTTAGCGTGTTCCATGGCCGTCTTGGGGTTGTTGTAGATTTTGGCAGTTCCTTCCGACCCAATTCTCAGGTGGGCGGGGTAAAGCATAGCGTACGGGATGTTTTCAGCAACAGCTTTTTGACTGGTGCAAATTCCCTCCTCGCCGCTTGAATAGCAACGGTGATGTCCAGAAAGAAGGCCAGCTCATTCCCCTGATAAGTGATTGAACCTTTTTCACGTGCCATTCGGAGGATCGAGTCCCTGTCTCTGTTGAGAAACCGCGCGATGATCGGGCGCAGCGGGGCCCCAAGGACCGGACGGGCAGCCAGCGAGCGGTGTGCATGTTCCACAATCAGCATGGCGGACAGATTTTCAGGCCCAAAAATGTCTGTAAGGAGAACCTCAACATAGATCTCCAGCTTCCCGGTGTTGGTCAATTCCGTCAGGCCAGTTATTCTCAGATTGTTCCGCCTCGATCTGGCCTCCAAATCCTCATTCTTCGCCTGAATGACCGCCAGAACTTTCTCCATGTTCAGGGCTTTAGTGGACACACTTTGGAGGTCATCTTTAACCGTGGAGGCTCGCTTCTCCACTTCGTCCAGCCTGGCGCCCTGTTTGTCAAGCTTCGCAGGCATGTGGTTCATACGCAGATTTAATGCATCTATCTTGCCGTCTATCGACTGCAGGCTTTGCTGCATTGCCAGTAGCGTTGTCTTAAGCGCAGGGGCGGCTGCAGCCGGGGCATCAGGCTCAGAGTCCGAGTTATGCATTTGTTGCGACTTCCCAGGCTTACGCATCTCGAACGGCTGAGACTTATCTGTTTTGCCCATTGTGTCCAGTATCCCTGTTATGCCAGCAGCACATATACAAAGCCACAAGAGAGGTAAGTAGTCACATTGCAGGAAAGGATGACCTGAACCGCCGTTATGCTGGGCAACAGCTATGTGAAGAGTCTGCCACAAGTAGCCTCAGTCTCAATCAGCAGCAGCACAACACCCCCGTCGGGGCACAACACCTCCAAGGCAATGTATCCAGGCACATGAGCGCTGCTTGCACAAGTACCTCTGCAAGTCGGATCACCAGCGCCAGGCCCACTAGTCACCAGCCGCACTGTCTACTATCCGGGCCCAGAGTCCCACCAGGGGTCGGTACACACTGCTGTATTGTATGCAATCACAGTGTGTCATGGAGAGCCACCATACCCCATGCCCGGGGCAGGCCACCTCAGCAGGCCAGACACACTCCGTATTTCATAGAGGCAGCGCTTACGATCGGGGGAATCACCCTTTCTGTCACGGCGGCCTTCCCAGGGACAACGCCCGCATTAGCAGGCCTCACCTCTGTGTCTCACTGCCCCCGTACTTGCAGCTTGCTCTGCGGCACCATAGTTGATTGGCGCCTGCCGCTCCGCTGTCAGCTCACTCCGCACCGCCGCCCATGGAAAGTGGGCCCCACAGAGCACCAGCGGCCATCCACGTCGCTCCGGCAAGGCAAGTACAGCACAGGCCGGTCAGGCCCTCAGGCAGTCGCCAGGGCCCCGCGGCTCCGCCGGTACCCACAGCCCACGCACTCACCATGAGCACAGGCAAGCAGCAGCCGGCAGCACCAGCGAGCCCCACGCAGCCCCAGCAGCAGCCGCAGACCCACCGGTCACAGTTCGGGAAGCGCGCGGCCCTTAGCTTCACGCGGCAGCCGCCATGTTGAGTCTGCTGCTGCTCCGCATTGCGCCGAATTCTCCGCACTGCCTCAGTCTTTTGGGCTCAAATCTTCCCAAACGTCGCCTGGGCTCTTCAGCAATGCCATGTCTAGGCTTTCCTCTTTTCAGTTTCTACTTTTGGTAAATTCTGGTGGGGTTTTTTCAGTGTTTTCAAGTGATTTCAATACCTTAAAAAACAGTGGTTATCAGTGGTTACACATTTTTGTGCCATTAAAAACAACAAAAACAGTATTTTTCCGGTGTTTATGGAAAGTTTTGCTTTTATTATTGCTTGCTTTCTGTACTGATAGAGCATGGTATATAGACAGTGTACGTACAGTGTATATGAGGTCCAAATACATTTTTGCAAATCAAACTTATTGAAGTACACCATACAATACTTCTTCAGTGAGTCTTTGGTCATGTGTCCTCGCTCTTTTCTTCCCATGTAAACTTTTATCCGTGAAAATGCCCTCCCAACATTGACAGTTGAGACGGGCAATGCCAAAACAGCCAGTACACAATTTGCTAACTCTGGCCACTGACCTAGCTTTCCATGCCAATACTGGTGCACTTGAAGATTGCGATTCTCTGGGCAGGTTCTGCAACATTTGCTTTGAACTGGGCTCTAATGCTCTCAGAGTTATTGAAGCGATCAAAAAGAAACAGCACGTTTGAAACTACAGAGTAAATTCCCCTTTACGGAAGGGATCTAGAACTTGTACAGAGCACCAGAGTGAGGTTTCATCGACTTCAATGCCATGGTTAGTGAAGGGACATTTCTATGCATCATTGCAAGCCATTTCTCATACATTGTAAAATAAAAGTTCCTGAATTACTCTTCAACATTGCTTTGCTTACCAAGTGGCAAGCACTCTAACATGAAACATGTTGCCGTTCCAAAGTCACTAAAGGTGCCGCCCAGCCTACTCTCAAGGAGATGTTTCACATCTACACTAATTATGCTGAACATTTGGCAGCCAAGGGTGTTTTCAGTCTCCAGTTTTTTATTATGTCCACTACAGCAGTTATGTTTTCCTGTAAAAATCTAAGAATGCGATAGTGTACTTTTTTCACATCACTATCAATATGCGACCAAAGATCCTCACAATTCTTGCCTTTGGCATTATCACTCAGCAAAAATTCAGTAAACGGTTGCCACATGGATAATATAGCATTCACAGCCCCTTGGACTGAGAACCATCTGCTAAGCGACACAGTTGGGATGACTCTTTCTTTGATGCCACACAAAAAGAGAATTTGCGTTTTAGTTCCAGCGCATAACAAAACAGTGCACCAGAATGGACTAAAAAGTCAATAGCATTCATCATTAACTCTGAAGATTGTTAAGATGCTTTCAGCATACCATCTAATAAGTGGCAAGGATCTCTTACAGGAAAGCACTTCAGCTCAGGTATCGATTTTGACAGCTCATCACACAACTTTTTCATATACGTAGCTGAATCACTGCAAATACAAACAATATCACTCCAATCTTTGTTGAACTTGGAAAGAAGTTTTCTGCAGCAGCATTCCAAGTGACACTGCGTTCCATGTTTTGCAAAAGTCTGGTGTCATGTTTTCACCACTATACCGATGCTTGGTGATAGCACTCTTTTCACATATTCCTTGCTTTGAATGCTTAAAGCCTGAGGTGTTGGCAATTCACCTACTATCAATACTGACTCACTAGAAACTGGGGGCTGATGTATCAAGGGTTTTTACCCACTCTCGGTGGGAAATTGTGATGGCGCATATTGGGAAAGGTTCCTATGAAACCAGCCATTTTACCTATCAGTGGAAGAATCAAATGCAGCCAAAATATCAAATATGATTTTGACCTTTCCTGATTCTCTACAGTTTATAAAATAATTAAACAAGACCTAAAACATGCTTCTAAACTCTGCATCTTTAGACCAAAGACCACAAAACTGAAAAAAGCACAAGGAAGAAGAAACAATATTTTAGTGACATCCCTAAACAATAAAACTCAAGAAGAATAATGTTAGCCCAGTCTTTCTTGCTGCTTTACAGTTACAGTTTGAAGTCACATTGTATTGGCCCCTTCAAGAAGAAAAACAAGCATTGGCATAGCCAATAGGTCTCGCCTTTGGGACCTTATAAGCGTTTAGGTATGCAGCACATTATCCTATGTATTGTGTTGCTATGCGTTAACAAATCAGATAGCTAAAAAAAGTGTCCCACATTTGCAATCAGGGCTGTTTTGAACTTGTAAAGACACATTATAGAGGTGTTTTGTAATGGTTTGTGGGAACAAGTGTATTTGTGCTCGCTGTAGACAATGTTTGTCCTAATATCAGATACATAAACAGTGAAAAGTGATCCACAAGAAAATTAAACAGGCCCCCAAACTTCCAAAACAATCAGCACACACACTGATTCAGACCAGCTTAATGAGCACTGCTTGATTGCCCTATGGGCTAGTCCGACCCTGTAAAGGTGTCCTGGCGTATATCTTTGTAGGCAAAGCAGTGCACTTGCTGGGAATTAGCCTGCAAATGCGTGAGAGGCAATGCTCCTAAAAGTCGTTTGGCTCCTGATTTTGTTAAATCCCGGAGCCAGTGGCCACAACCTGAGGTTGTTGGTGGTATTTATAAGTGGGGTTCATATATTTGACCTACTCAAGTAAATTGAAAAGCGCAGTTAAACTCGATTTATGAACATTTTCTCTGGCCTATTTCATTGTGAGTGTAAAATAAAGCTGCATTACACATGGTTAGGAATTTACTTTGGGGTATAGTCATTTACATATCCTTTCCAACGTCAGTCTGAGTGTTAACTAGTTTCTGGAAAAGAAAGGACCAAGATGTTTAACATTACTTATGAAATAATATTTCATAATTCTTAAATAAGAGCATGCATTTTTAACACAATGCGTATTCTCGAACTAGAAACCATGTGAATTATGTGCATACTGTGGTGCAATTTTTTTTTTTTTTTTAGAACAAAAGGAAACACCATCTGGTGTGTTTTTTCTGACTGGAATAACAGAACATTAAATTTAAGAAATGTATTTTTGCAGAGGCAGGCTGCAAGGCAGTCAGGACAGGGCATAGCCCGTTATTGGCATGTTGGAATCAGAGATGTGATTTACTTGGTCCAGCTCTACCTGGCTGAAATTGCACGTTACAAACAAACAAATACGATTTTGTCTCCAGTTCTGTTTAGTATCAGTAACCTCCAGGCCTTTGCAGACTCTTGACAACAAGTAATGACAGGTAATTTTCTCTCGGAAATGTGTCAAACAAAGGTAGAATGCATGACTCACCCCAGTGCTGCCATTCCACAGGTGCCTGGAGTGTGTCTCAATTTAGCTGAGCGGCTTCGCTTCACCAGAGCTAGCTTTAGGGACACAGTCTTGAGCTGTGACGTGTCTCGGGGCTTCAACCGGGGAGGAGGGTGATGGACCACAGCTGCTGTTTGAAGCTGTCTCAGAGCACACAGCGAGTCACAGGCAGCTCTACTCAAGTGTCTCGCTCTGGCTGGCGGCAGTTTTCTGTGATTAGAGGACCCCCTGCATGTAACTTGTTTTCCGGCGGGCTCGCTTTGAACAGCAGATATGCCTTCAAGGGGACAGGCAGGATAGAAAAATTAAAAAACATCCTGCAGCGTGCCAGTCACACACGTCAACGACCCTGTAAAGGCTTGTTTACGTTCGCAGTGCATTGCTAATTAGGCTCCAGGTGGACCTAACGATCCCATCCTCACACTCGAGCGGCGGTGGAACAAGAAAATGAAAGTTTAATTTGCCCACCATGATCCATTCCCAACACAAACTGATGGTAGTGCAGGGGTGGCGCCAGTTGCCGGAAAACCAACAAGGCAAGGCGCCGCCCCCGATTCATTCAGTGCAGGCACATCAACGGCTGTTTAGATCACTTCTGATGTAGGATCTGTTGTAGGTTGAGCTCTACGACAGCCACGTCACGTGAATCTGCTCCGTGGCCCGGGCTGTAAGTGAGACGGCTCATTGAATGTAGCCAGCCCCCAGAAATAATAGTTTGCAATACTTCAGCACGGCCCCCTAAAGGATCAGCATGACCCTGGTGCACTGATGGCAGAGTGCAGTGCACACACACACACACTCTGTGCTCTCTGATCCTAGCGGTCTGCTGAAGGATTGCAAACTATTATCATTAATAAACAGTTGGCATCGCGCCGAAAATACACTAAGTGCTCCAAAAATACACTTATTAGGGAGGTGCTGAACACTGACAACGAGGGGGCGAGAGCAATGGCAACGAGACAATGGGTAGCGCTCGCAAACAAGGGGGAGTGGTGCAGGGGAGACAAGGAGGCACAGAAAAACAAGGCCCCACAGGCGCAGAAAAACAAACAAGTAGATAGTAACCTGACCCACGAAGAATGCAGCTGCCACCCTGCGCGCCGCTGCTCGCTACCGCAGGCAAAACGCCATGGGACTGAACATTACAAAAGAGGTGGGACATGCACCCGCCTTTAGCCATTTGCGTGCTTTCATTATTGAAAGACACACGCAAAAGCCAACCCAATGCGTGGGGGGAGTCAGACCCACACAGAGCAGTTACAAGAAGCTTCGCAGACCAGCGCATGCGTGCTGCGCTAGGCTCGACTTAAAAATGACTCTTTCACTCTCCTTTTCATTTTTTGTATGGAATTTAGTTTGTGGTTGTGCAGGTGTTTTTTCAGTGTTTATATGTTTACACTGGCGAGGGCTATTGCCCTTTCGGTGGGGTTTTATCAGTTATTATAGGTTTAAACCTAAAACCTGACAGCCTAGCCATGTCATATGTTGCAACGCTAGATGCCACATTGTGAAGCAGGATTTTGGGCGGATGGAAGGTTCGGCCGGCAGAGCTGCAATAAGGAGCAGCCATCTTACCACACGCCCTCTAGCACCCCCCAGGGATTTATATATTTGAGAGACCACTTTTCTCCCATTAGGATCAACGGTCAACTTAGCTGCCAATGGGCTAAAATCTCTTAGTTCAGTTTCACTTATTAGCCCAGCGTCGAACGCGTGTCGCATCTGAAGTGGTATAATTGAGTGTTGGGTGGGTGCAACGTTTCCTTTAACTATTCAAATGACTTAATGTTGCTGCACACCCATGCATCTCAAACTGTAGAGTTCCTATCAAGACAAAATCCCTCTGGCTTAGTCCTGTGTTTGAGCTATTTCCCCTTCCACAAGAGAATTTGGGCTGCCAGGTAATAGTGGTGGACATCTGCTCCCCCAAAACCTCCCTCATATGTCGACTGTACATAATTGTCAAATGAACTCTGTTCTTTCCCAGACCATAGAAAAGTATGAATATTCATGTGTAGTGTCTTGAAAAATTACTCAGGGATCTTGGTTCAGAACTTTTCATGAGTTTAGATTTCAATTGGAGTTGTAATTTAAGGAGAGGCTCAGGCCTTTGCCTTACTAAGTCTGGCATGGATGGTAGGGATCTTGCATCTACTCTGATAGGGGATAACACAGCTAAAAAGAGATCTCCACCTGAAAAGAAAGGCTGGGTCCTTTGTGGACCCAAGCGCTGAACGGCCAGACACCAGGACTCGTCAAGCCACTGGTGGGCAAATTCCTCTAGGGCTTTCAGTATCATTGAGTTCATTCTCACTAGGCCAGAGGATCAGGGCATGGACAGGAGTTGTTGGATCCACAGTTCTTTAATTGGCAGCAAGGTGGCAAAGTACAGTATGTCACAGCTAAAGGGCTATGAAACCCACCACTGGGCATGTTACAGGACGACAAGTGTGGGAACGCTTATTTTCTGATTGGGGTACCTTTCCTCACACATGCTGGCGCACATCCATTGCCTGCCAGCTTTGTATCTCAGATGTAGATCATTTGTTCCCATCCATAATATGGGTGGACCAAGAGAGGCATCACAGAAATGCTTTCCGGCACCGACAAGAAGACACGTTTTCAACATTTACAACTTATCACCCAGCGCAGGTGTGGAATGCGCAGAAGGTCACTGCTACTCATGGGGAGATGAGAGGACCCTATTAAAGATAAGATGTGGAGGGAGAGCAATTACCTCACTAGTGCAAGTGTGACTCAGTCACGAGGGTACGTTAGAGTGAGGATGAGGCTAGTATAACTGTGTATGTCCTTCCCTATGTTAGTATGAATTCTCCACTCAGTCTTATTTAGGTGGTAAATCAGAAACATTTGCACAGGCATTCGCCACACTTATCGGCATCTGAGATGCCTATATGTAAATGCCACTGAAAGTGTGAGAACGTGCAGAGTCGTCAGAGGTGTAAAAAGTTGCAAAGCTTTTCTTCCTCCATTTTGAAAATGTTCTCAAACATTACGAAATCCTAAAAGGGAATTTGTACATAGTAAAAATATATTTTGCAGTTGCAAACTCGGATTCGAGAGTGTTTGTGGGTGAAAAATAGGTTTGCACATCTGACCCTAGTTATGAATACAATAATGGAGATGTATCATCAACATGTGCCAACCATACATTGATACAACAGATGGGAGATGTACAGTACAATTTTTAACAGATCACACAGTTTGCAGCTCATAAACTAATGTGATAACTCAGTGCATGCACTGAAGACAGAACAGCATAGAAACAAAGATGACTAGTATCAGTCTATGTTTCTGCTCTGTGCTGTCCAGTGGAGGCTCCTCCCCTAAGGTGTAGGAGCGTTGCCCCACAGGAAAATTAAATTGATAATAACTTCATGTTATTATCATTATATTTTTCAGTACTGGTTCTGAAGGTGCGTGGCGAGGCTGCCCACACAGAAAGTGCTCACCACTCCTCCACCTGCTAAGTGCGCATGTCTTTTTGGCCTGCCATCTTGGGCCAGCCAAACAGTCATGCGCACTTAGCATGTTCTCCACCCGGCAGTGTTGCACAGCCGGGTGGAAAACATACACAGGCTCACACTGCCTGTTGGAGCGCCAAACAACAGCACTCAGACCAATCACTACGCTGCTGTCATGCACCCCCCCCCCCGCTCTTAGGCGCTCGGCGGCGGCAAAAGGCAGGGTCCGCCACGGGCGGCAGAGTGCCTAGCTACGCCACTGTGCAGCAGACTCAATCCTTCTTCACTAATGAGATATTGGATGTGCTCTTCACTCAATAATTTGGAGCACTGTTCCAGTCACATTATTCTGAGAGCTTTATCAGATCAAATATTTGTAGTGGACAGCTGTAGTTTTGGTCTCCTTGTTATTACCAATCCTGTTTTCATTATGGAATTTTAGCATTTGTAACCATAAAACACTGTTCCTGATGGCCATTACTTCTCCAGACATTTTTTTATTATGGGTGTTACATCAGCTGTGAGTAAATATTTCAAATGAAAAAAGTTTTTATACTTCCACCTGGGAACACATGCTTCTGAAAATATATGGGGGCATATTAGCAAGACCCACGTTAAAATTATCGCCGTTTTAGCGGCAGGAAACTGCCGCTAAAACGGCGATAATGGGCTTGCTAATATGCGTTATGGAATTCCAGTAGAAGCCCAGGTTAGATGTCCTGCACATCTAACCTGGGCTTCTATTGGAATTCTATAACGCATATTACCAAGCCCATTATCGCCGTTTTAGCGGCAGTTTCCTGCCGCTAAAATGGCGATAATTTTAGCGTGGGTCTTGCTAATATGCCCCATAGTTTTTGACCAGCAGAGGAATAATTTAGTTAGCGTAGTACTGAAAATCCTGACCATCAGATGAATTGCAGAAAGTCACTTAAAATTTGCTTTTGAGAAAGAACATTGTAAACTGGAAAGCATTTTAGACTTGGACGCCCCATAACTAAAACTCTGGAAATTAATGTATTTATATCTTTTTGGCTGTTTACCATGTTCCTTTTATTTCAGGAGCTCAGTTGCTACAAACTGCCCGGGAGAGTCTACACACAATGACTGTTAAAGCCCTCTCTGTGAGATTCTATTCTAGAGTGGAATCTCACAGAGCTAATAACATAAGCTAAGCCCGCATCATAACACACCTACCTCCCCACAACAACCAAACAATAACATAAATATAAATAACATTGAAATATAAATGCATTACTTAAAAGATGAATGAGGAGATTTAATTCTAAAATGGAATCTCACTGAGCTAATGACATAAGCTAAGCTCTCATCATAACACACCTCCCTCCCCACAACAACCAAACAGTAATATATATATAAATAATATTAAAATATAACTGCCTTACTTAAAATATAAATGAGGATGCATATTTACAAAAGAAATAGTGCATCGAAACACACCATAATATAGAAAGGATCTTTAATCAACATGGAGAGAGGATGTAGCCTTATGGCTAGAGCGGTGGACCTCGAAGCTAGGGAACCAGGTTTGAGTCTCAGCAGGGACGCTCCACATCCTGTGATTCTGCGCAAATCACTTAATCTCTCCGTGCCTAACAAAAATGAATGTGTCCATCTGTAACGCAACTGGTGCTCATGTAAAGTGCTCTGATACCCGATGTCTCTGGTCTAGTTCGCGCTATATAAAACACTTAAAAAAAATATATATATATATCAGTACTGAAGGAAGTGACCCGATTAGGGCCACTGGGTCACTCACGACCACCTCTCAGTCTTCCATACAAATGAAGAGTCGGTCAGACAGTAGAGAATACAAACCAAGTATATTTTATTCAGGTACACTTGAGCAGAGTCCAGTCTGACCAGCCTCCTGGGATTGCTGCAGAGGGCCTGACTTCACCAAACATAGAGATACATTTTGTATGTTTCTGAACCACGAATGTCCCACCCCTAATGGAAATCTACTAGCAGGTGCAGCTAAAACAAAGAAGTACAGTAAGATGGGTCTCGACTCTGAGACCGTTCACACATTATCTTATTGCCATGGTCGTTCTGTTCGTGTCTATCGCTAGGCTAGTGGGAGAAAGCCTCTATCTTTGGGAAAGGAATGCGTTAGTAAGAACAGGGTATTCATTAGCAGAGTAAGGCCTAACCTTGGAGAAATGAACATTTCCACTGCCTGCTTCTCGAGTCAGGGAATACGTAGCTGACGACATGATTCAAAATGGCGGCTGAACATAAAATGGTGCCGCGAATGCTAACTTAACATAAGAACAAAACACAAGCAGGGTGGCAAAACATTTTCATTCCATCAGACCCTCCTTTTAGCATTCGCTAAACATTAAAAAAATTGGGAACGGAAAAGATGTAATATGCAGAGAAACAACAGACATCAACACTCAGAACTATCCATATACTCAGTATCGGGAACAGACGTTGCAAGGGATGAAGTAGAACCAAAAATGCCCTCGTCAATCTGCATCATGTTGGCAATGTCTTTTTGCAACATGATGGCAGCACTAGTGTCAGGAGCTGGCTTCTTCGGTTTAGGGGTGAGAACACTTATACAATAGGTACAGCAGGTCGGGAGACAGGGTATGCAAAGACAACATGTGAAGAAAATACCAGCAATCACAGCTAGAAAGATCAGGATCTTCCAACCCCAGGACGTGAACATACCCCAGAACCATCCAGAGAGAGTCCAAGTACCATTTTCTTGGTGTATGTCAGATGAGAGTCTATGCATTTTCTGTATGTTAGCATACACATTGGGGGCATGGTCAGGTACGTACACACAACAGCTACTGCCAATGACGCGACAGGCCCCACCCCTATCTGCAAGTATAACGTCTAAAACCTTCCGGTTCCGCAAGGTAACTAACCGTGTAGCCTGAAGCTCAGCAGTGATGTTTGTCAATATACCAGCTGTTGTATTAATAACCCCTTCAACAACCCTAGTTAACTGACGAATGTTAAGGCTATTGGACATGGGACCCCAAAAAGGTATGATACCCTTCATGGCATCCTCAAACTGTTGTAAGGTGGTATCTGTCTGATCTATATCTTTTGTGTCAATGACCCTTCTGACTTGGAGCAAGTATACACTCCTACGCTGCAGCTGATGATCTTTATGGCAATTGGACGGAGCTATATACACAGGGGGAAGGAGAAAAGAGCGATAACACCTGCCTGACCATCCCCTCTGGAGCCAGACATAAGCTTGGGATCCACAGACAAAATAGACATTAGGGGGTGGCATTAAGGTCAGACTATCGGTCGTTCTCAATCTCTAGGTGGAATTGCATCTGCTCTCCCCCACCTTTATCCTCCCAGTCCCCTGGACACAGAAACTAGCTGTTGTGTTGACCACTGCCTCTGGTATTGGCTCGTCCTCTGTAACATTATGAACCTGGAAAGATTGGAAATACTCAGATGTGTTAAACCCTTGGAAATCAGCCAGTTCCATTCGAAACCAGGTCTTGTTCTTTACTCTTTTGTATGCGTTCATACAGGACCTTAAAAACAATTTACCAAACGTCTCTTGTCCTGTCGGTCCTACGGTGGAACCCTGTGATGGAAATGTACATTCTGTACCACAGTGCGAGAATCAGCAGGTGTCCTATCCAGAGTAGAAAATTGGGGATGGGGACGCACCATACTGAGCAATTCAAACCAACCCTCGCAACTACTGATGTATGACAGTGGCATGGACAGCAAATTATCACTTTTATGAGTCATTGAGGGAAGCAATCCGCAAATCCAACAATTATTGGTATGAGACACCTCATGAGCCTGATGCAACATTTGTATAAATACATTATCTGTATAAGACTTTCGGTGCTCTCCTTTGTGAGGGGCCAAAGTAACAAAAATGTGTTCAGGGGGAATGGGTGTTGTACCAACCAAGGAATGTACAGGTTACTTCTCCTCCAGAAACCAGGATATTCCCAAAACAATTATTAGCGCAATCGCAACTATTGATGCAAAAACTATTTTACTTTTTGTGGACCAACCCCGCACTGGACGCGGAGGTGCAAATGGCTGTTCTTCCTCATTAATAGGCCAACCAAAGGGATACATTATGAAGCAAAAGGGGGATGTAGTAAAAGTAATAACAAGGGCAATTGTTCCCAGTGTCTGTCTGTGCCTCACTGGTACAGGCTCCTATTGTTCATCAACGCTGGCGCTCTTGAGCACCGGCGGTGAAGCTGCTCAGTCCTAGCTCTCGAGAAATCCCATGCCGCACAGGATAATGTACCCCCCTCCAGGGGAGCACGTTCGATCTATCCTGTCTAATGTCAGAATAATGCACCAATCTCGCCTCACCCTAAACTAACACCGTTGGTACTATTGACAAAGTACACCCTGACTTTCACAGTCCATCCCTAACTAATCTGACTTCTCCTTTGGTGCACTGTCCTTCACCCGAGGACGCAAATTGTACCTGGTGACTCCAGGCACAGAGTGGTCAACGAAAAGGGGCTCTTTAATGGCTCTGATTTCACGGGGGACTCTGCATTTAGTGGGTCGTCGTCCATATAAGCTGCGCGTCACTGAATGAGACGAACTGAGGTTTCTTTTCTCCCTCAGCATCCCCAATACCATCCCTCACCTATTGGTCATAGGGTAAGGGTAAGGGTACTCTGGGGCAGTGACTAGAATGTATCCAATTCTTACGGCCAGCGACTTTCACCAAGGTCATGGTAGCGAGGAGCACTTGCTCGGGCTCCTTCCAACGGGGCTCCAAGCACTTCTTCCGCTGAAAGTTTCGTAGCAACACCCAGTCCCCCAGCTGGATGTTATGACCAGGCCCCTCTGATACAGACGGAAGCAATTCCTTTACCTGTTGGTCAATAGAACGGAAATTTTCAGTTAACTGGTACAGGTAATCGGTCAATAAAGGGTTTTCAGGTCTCTGCTCCTCCTTTCACCTCCAATGTCCATCCTCTCGGCTGTGGTGTTCCCCAGGGATCTTCCCTGAGCCCCACTCTATTTCATATTTATGTCCGCCCCTGACCCTTCTGGCCAAAGCCCGGAACATGGCAATGGTATCATACGCCGATGATACCCAATTGGTGTTTACATTCTCCACCAACTCTAAGCAAGATCAGGCAAAATTCCAAGGCGACCGCACGGCCATCTCTGAATGGATGGCCGACAACTACTTGCAATTGAATTCCACCAAGTCAGAAGTGATTTGGGTGGGCCGAGATACCCATCTATGGGGCAATCAATGGTGGCCTATGGCCCTTGGTACCCCTCCCCAGCCGAAAAGCGTGGTTAAGAATCTGGGAGTTCTGATGGACAGCACCCTTTCATTCGAGGCACAGGCTAAGGCTGTGGCGGGCACTTATTTTGGTCTTTTACGTGGCCTGAAACGCATTTTGGGATTCTTTGACGCACCCATCCGACAGATGATTGTCCAAGCCACTGTGTTGTCACGATTAGACTACTGTACTGGGCTACTACTTGGTGCCAACAAAGCTGTGACTAAAAGACTTCAACGGGCACAGAATGCGGCTGCCCGCACGCTCTTTGCACTACCTAAACATTCCCATGCCTCTGACCTCCTTCGGCGGCTTCACTGGTTGCCTATAGAACAGAGAGTCCACTTTAAGACTCTATGCACCACACACAAGATCTTGCACAGCCTGGGTCCGCAAATTTTGAGTGAGCTGTGCTCGGCGTATGCTCCGGCCGAGTCTTGCGCTCCGCCCACCTCCACCTGGCCTGTGTCCCGCGAGTGCGCAGGACAAGAGCAGGGGGGCACTCATTCAGGGCATTGGCACCCGCCCTCTGGAATTCCATCCCCCTTGCTGCTAGTGGCATGCAAGACCATTGGGCTTTCAGAAAAATGATTAAGACGTGGCTTTTCTCCAACCTTTAGCCTAACTGCCTCTCTGTCCGCTTCTATTTGACTTAGCGCTGGGACGCCCCGTTGCTGGGGCAGCCATGCGCTCTATAAATGCAGATAACATAACATAACAATACCTACGGGGCGCGGGACGCCCCAGACATTTGCTGGGCATCCGAACACGACCTCGTAGGGTGACAATCCTGTCCTAGAATGTGCTGTCGTTCTTGTGGACAAAAGAGCTACTGTTAAAGCATCTGGCCACTGCAACCCTGTGGTCTCCTGCATCTTAGCCAATTTCAGTTTGAGAGTACCATTGTACTTCTCAACCAAACCTGCTGACGAAACGAGGAAAGAACTCCTTCAGGAGTATCTTTGCAGTCGCAATGGCTGTATTTTCTTTAGTGTGGTAAGCCTCAACCCATTTACTGAACGCACAAACAACCACCAACACATACTTCAAATTATTGACCCTGTTCATTTCAATAAAGTCCATTTGAAGGACCTCAAAAGGGAAAGTGGGAGGTGCAAAATTACCGGGTGGAGTAGGGGTACCCTTGCCAGGATTGTGCATCATGCACACCGTGCAATATTTCACTAAATGTGTAGCTGTCTTGGAGAAGTTGTCATTTTGCCATGGTCTAACAGCTTGCAAATACCCTTAGCACTGATATGGGCTGGGCCGTGGGCCATTGTCACTACAGGAAGAACATATGCATCTGGCAACATCCATCTTTTCTTCCCTGACTTGTCAATCCAACATCCCTCATCATTCAAGTTCGCTGTACTTTCTTGCCACACCGCTAATTCCTCTACCGTGGCCTCACTCTGTATCTCCTTCACATTTTCAAGTGTATCCTCAAACATGGAGAACTCGGGCATCCACCTGGCGGGACCTGCTACAAACATTCTCTTCATCTTGGTTCGGGCTGTTTCCTTAGCTGTCTGATCTGCAAAAGCGTTCCCCTTACCCACATCGTCAGTAACTTTCTTATGGGCGCTGCACTTCATTTTGGCCAATTTCTTAGGAAGTGTCAAAGCGGACAGAAGCCTATATATAAGAGGACCATGCTGAATGCGTGTCCCGTGGAAAGTAAGGAACCCTCTCTCTGTCCAGAGCTGCCCAAAATTATGGGTGACCCGAAGGTGTACTGGCTGTCAGTATAAATATTAACAACCAGTCCCTCGCTCAATTCACAAGCTCGAATAAGGGTGACTAACTCAGCTGCCTGGGTGGACTGATAAGGAACTCGTGATGTCTCAACTACCGTGCGAAGCGTAGTAATTGCGTATGCTGCAGTGGTGGTGCCATCTGGTAATTTGAAACAAGAGCCATCGACATATAGTTCCCCTTGGGGGTCAGATAAGGGAACATCAGTCAGGTCTACCCGTCCTTTCGTCTCTTCTTCCGTCTGGAAGATACAATCATGTACGTCAATCTCCTCATTCTCAGAAGGGAGGGGTAGTAACGTGGCTGGATTCAGAGTGGCACAGCATTTGATCGTACTGTGCTTTTGAAAGAGCGTTAGCTCATAACCTGTCAGACGTGCACTGGTGAGGTGCTGTGTCCTTGTCTTATTCAAAAGTGTATCCACAGCATGGGGTACCATAACTGTAAGGTCAGTATTGAGTACGAGTCCCGTCGATTGTCTTATTGAGACGGCTACAGCTACAACCGCTCTTAGACAGCTCGGGAGGGCTCAGGCGACAGGGTCAAGTACAACAGAGAAATAAGCACACAGTCGTTGCTTATCCCTGAATTTTTGTGTTAAAACAGAAAGTGCACAACCACCCAGCTCATGGACGTACAACACGAAGCATTTGGCATAATTAGGGGTACCAAGCACTGGAGCCGAGCAAAGCGTAGTTTTTAATTGCTCAAAAGACTGCTGACACTCTGGCGTCCAAGGCAGGAATTCATGCACATCTTTTAGTGTTAGCGCAAGCAGGGGCTTAATAAGCAACGAGTAGCCAGGTATCCACTGCCTGCAATAGGAAGTGAAACCTAAGAAAGCACGCACATCTTTTTGAGTTTGCGGGACAGACGTTTTAACAATGGTAGTGATGCGTTCAGGGTTCAATCTCTTACCCTCCTTCGACAGTAGGTGACCTAAATAGGTAACCTCCTGTCGACAATACTGAAATTTGGAAAGGGATACTTTATGGCCATGTTGAGCTAAATGTAGCAGCAATTTAACTGTACTGTCTCTGCAACCTTGTTCTGTATCCGAAGCGATGAGTAAATCGTCGACATACTGAAGCAATACATTACCTGTAGTCAGTAGCGGCTCGTGGAGGGAGTGCTGTGGGGCGGGGGAGGAGCAGGGTGGGGGGTAGTAAACTACGGCATACGGCCGAACAGAGGTAAGTAAACAAATAAATAAATAAAACGAATTTCGTTCCGCGCGCTGCATTGCCAAATGCGATGCAGCGCGCGCAACGAAATTCGTTTTATTTATTTATTTGTTTACTTACCTCTGTTCGGCCGTATGCCGTAGTTTACTACCCCACACCCTGCTCCTCCCTTGCCCCGCCCCACCGCCCCACAGCACTCCCTCCACGAGCCGCTACTGCCTGTAGTGAGGGACTAGGAATCCAGCTGACCTTTCAATGCCTGACTATAGATACTCGGACTCTCTGTATAGCCTTGAGGAGCTCGACAGAATCTAAAACTTCTACTGACGAGGGTGAATCCGAACAGATATCTGCTATCAGGATGAATGGGAATACTGAAAAATGCATTTTTCAAGTCAATGACAGAAAAGAATTTAGCAGAAGAAGGAATCATCGTCCAGAGAGTCGTAATGTCCGGGACCACTGGAAACTGGGGAATCACTATTTTGTTAACTTCACGCAAATCAATCACAAAGCGATAAACATCTTCGTGATACTCAGATGGACCCGATGTTGTCCTTTTAAGAATGGGAAGAATAGGGGCTATTACAAACATTAGCAGTCGTCTCCTCAACCACTCCTTTTTCAATCAAATCCTGCACAATTTTTACCAAAGCTCGCTCACCTGCCTGCGGTATCTTATACTGAGGAATACGGGGTAAAATAGCACCTTCCTTGACACGAATCGAAACAGGCGATATCTGGAACAAACTCAAATCTGTGTCGCCCGTTGCCCACAGTGTGGGTGGCACATCTCTAAATTCAGCAGGGAAGGGCGCATCTTTGGACAAACACTGCTAAGCGCACACCACATCAGGACCTATCGCCATATAGATGCCGGCTGGGGAGCAATAAATCGTAGCATGCAATTTTTTCAACAAGTCCAAACCCATCAAATTTTCTTCCAATTAGATGTCAACAAAAATGGCGAATCCACAGTGAAAGACCAATAGTCAACGCAAGAGGCTTTGAAATGGGGCTCACAACCAGTACACCAGAAAATCCCACCGAAACATTATTATGGCCAGACAGAGCTGCCCCAGGGACCAAGGAACGAGAAATAGAGCTGTTCGTTGCACCTGTATCCACCGAAAACTCCTTAGTTGAACCATGCACGTCCGCACTAACGTACAGACCTCGTTGGTCTACAGGTATCAAAACTGGTCCCTCACCCTGTCCTCGGCTGTCCTAGCTGTAAGACATCCCAGTCATCTCATCCGTATCATAGTCATCATGATAATATTGTTTGCCCCGAGGGTCGTCAAAGTAGTTCTGATCAGTACGACCCTGCGATGTCTCAGCGGTCTGAGCCCTGTCCTGACCACCATCTCCAAGACCCCGTCCACAAGACCCTCGTCCTCTTGGGACCGCCACTTTCTGCAAAAGCACTGGACACTTGCTGCGCCAGTGTCCCTCCTCCTTACAATACGCACACTGATTCGGCCCTACCGGCGTAGTATTCCTGCTAGTACGGGGAAGCTGTCAGGCTAAACCACCACGTCCTCTACCATTACCTCGAGAAGCCTGCTGCAACCACACCTTCATCTTCAAATCCTTATGCTTTTTCTCCATCTTCTTCTTATCCTTATTTTCCCTGTGCTCATAATACTGCACCATATTCAAGATAACAGAAGGAGAAGAGGTGGACCAGGTGCTCTTGGAAGCCTGTAATCGAGTAGCGATCTCCGGGAGCAAATTTGAAACAAATCTACTAACAAACAAATGCACACCACCCTCAATCGACAAGTCCTGTCCACTATAATCCAAAACACACTCTCATCTTTCTTCTGACCACAGGCCGATAGCTTGTCCCAATCAATCTTTCGGGGTGGAATAAGGGAATGCATATAAGTGATAATACGGCCAGGCAGAGCAAGTATCTCTGCCTTAGGCTTCTCACCAGGCTTCCTGCCCTGGTCCCATATTTTAATTTGGTCCCAGCTACCACCCAATTCTGCAACGTGATCCTGTGTGTGTACCTGTCTCCAAATATCAACAGGAACCAACAAACCAAAGAACATTTCAATATCCGCAAGCATCATTACTGTCGAAGAAGCTGCCTCAGTCAATTCTTTATAGTACGCAGTAGGATTTTTCCTAGGGTCAGGTAACTGAGTTTTAAGGGACAAGACCTCACTCTTTTTCCATGGGGTATAAACCCACTGTTCCTGGAAACGGGCTGCTACCCCTGGTCTAGTAACAACATTGTGCTGATCCCGTAGCTCTGGTATTTCAGGGTGATATATGGGGTGGACCTCCCTCATCGGAAACTGAGATACTGTCTTCGGGCTCTTCTCAAGCAGCCTACCCCGATAAGCAACCAACAATGCAACATTACCAAAAACTTGACCAGGCGCCATATCAGCAACGTATACCTGATCCTTGATATCATAGATAATCTGCGGCACTGCATCATTGAAACATTGCTCCCAAAGTCCGATCAAAGTAGCCGACATGTGCTTAAGGGCATGGTGCTGTACAAAAGGCTCATAATCTTTCATCACACTCCACACCATAAATGGTGTTGCGGGCCCACTGCGCTGCCTGATTAGCCACTACCTGTTTCTCTGCCTCTCCCATATCAGATCGCACCATTGTTCGCCCCAGGCGTTCCTTAAATTTCGTCCAGTCTCTATTCTCAGGGCCACGTACTGGTGTCCCAATACTCTATAATGTCAGGGAATGGAGGAACACAGTGGGAGTGATAACAGAGGTAGTGGGCATTAACATCGCTGCTGGCTGGGTCGTGAGTGTAAGGGCTGGCGAAAGGGATGCCGAAGCAATTGGCATTGCAGGAATGCTAACAGTCGTAGTTGCCACAGACGGCGAAGACAAAGAAAGAACAGGAGGTGCCGTGGCCAAGGCAGTCTGATCAAAAGTAACAGAAGCAGAAACAGCAGGGACAGAAAACCGGGCAGCTGGGCCTGTGGGGGAAGAGCGGGATATACCCTCTGCGGGGCATATGGAGGTGGAGGTCGAGCATCCAGCAATTCTTCTGCAAAAGCATCATTTCCTCCTCGGGCTACATAAGATTTATCAATATTCAGTCGAAACCTCCTATCTTCACGTTCAATTCCTATCTCCTGCTTCTCTCTATCATGCGCTACAGCTTTCTGAGTCAATGTTTGCATCCTCTTCTTCCGGGCCTCTTTCTCTGCTTTCATTCGCCTCTGTTTAGCCTCCTTTTGCCACGTTCTGAGAGAATCAAACATAGACTGCCTGCTTCTTCTCGCAAACAACTTCTCCTGTAAAAACCCAATTTTTTGTTCATCAAAAGTGCCCGTTAACGGCTACTGCAACTCGGCATTGTCCCTTGTATGTTTGTGCCATAACGTACTAAACATAATAGGGCCAAGGCCATGTTTTACATACATATCAAAATTCGGAGTGCCTTCCGGAGGCGCTGGCTGACTTTCTTCAAGTTGAACATCAGCAGAACAACAACGACAACAAAAAACCAAAAAAACGACTGAACACCGGCATTTTCAAAAGTAAGCCAAATTCGTTATGTTGCCGGGCAAAGTGTTCACAAACACTTTGTATCCAAATCGGTCCTCAGACCGTCCCAAATTCAAACCAAAATCGGTCCTCAGACCGTACCAAAGACAAACCAAAATGGTACCAAATCCACAAAGAACCAAAACAAACTCACCTGGTGCACACAGGTCAAACAAATGTATTCTCCACTGCCGACTCTTCGGACCAAATGGTCAGATCCAAGGGTTTCGCCGTTCAGGACCCCAGTCGGGATGACCGCTGGGCGAGGCACCAACCGGTCAGACAGACGGGGAAGCTGCGAGTTCTGGACTCTCTCGTGCAGGGATCCCTGGTCCGCCCGCCCGACCCGACCATGGCCCCGACCTCCACACCCGCCCGCGGACAAGGAGGGGTCACCCGATGGAGTCCCTGTTTGGCCACCAACTGAAATAAGTGACCCAATTAGGGCCACCCGGGTCACTCGCAACCACCTCTCAGCCTTCCATACAAATGAAGAGTCGGTCAGACAGTAGAGAATACAAACCAAGTATATTTTATTCAGGTACACTCAAGCGGAATCCAGTCTGACCAGCCTCCTGGGATTGCTGCAGAGGGACTGACTTCACCAAACATAGAGATACATTTTGTATGTTTCTGAACCACGAATGTCCCGCCCCTAATGGAAATCTACTAGCAGGTGCAGCTAAAACAAAGAAGTACAGTAAGACGGGTCTCGACTCTGAGACCGGGCACACATTATCTTATTACCAAGTTCGTTCTGTTTGTGTCTATCGCTAGGCTAGTGGGAGAAAGCCTCTATCTATGCGAAAGGAATGCGTTAATAAGAACAGGGTATTCATTAGCAGAGCAAGGCCTAACCTTGAAGAAATTAACATTTCTACAGCCTGCTTCTCGAGTCAGGGAATACATAGCTGACGACATGATTCAAAATTGCGGCTGAACATAAAATGGTGCCGCGAATGCTAACTTAGCATAAGAACAAAACACAAGCAGGGTGGCAAAACATTTTCATTCCATCAGTACAATGCATAATCATCAAGTCTTCGAGGCAATTTAATCTCACTTTGGTCATGTAGCACTCTTTCATTTGCTACTTCACCATCAGAATCACACTGCACTCTTCCACTCTCCAATATCTCCACCTTCTTCGAATAATTAGGGACTTTCACAACTTTTTTCTTGTTCTAAACATTTCCATTACTAACTAACAACGTGTATTTGTTTACTCTCTTCATGACCAAAGGGCCAGATAATTTAGACTCTCATTTATTCACTTTCCGTCTTTTCAAACCCGCACCCTATCACCAACCTGATAATTCAATCCAGCTTTACATGTCTACTGGGTACTAGACTTCATCTCCACACTGTTGGACAACAAAGCCCTAGGTTTGGGACCTCTCATTAATCTAAACAGAGATTTACCAGTCATACCATGCAAGGTCGAACAGTATGACCAGAACAACTTGCGTACTGCCTTTCTCCACTCCAAGCCGCTACCAAGAGCCAGTTGTATCCCTTCTTTAAGTGCTCTGTTCCACCTTTCCACCAAACCATTGCTTTGTGGATATTATACTGAGGACCGCACATGCTCAATACCAGACTTTTCTAAAAAGTCCTTCATGGTCTCGAACACAAATTGAGCACCATTGTCTGTGACAATAACTTCCGGCACTTCTTCTCTGTCCCACAACTTGCTAAAAAATTCCACCAGCACCTCTGTAGTAATACGGTCACTGAATGTAACTTCCGGCCAACGAGTATAATAATCCACCACTACAATGGCAAACTTTGGCCGATTACCCAAAGCATACAATGGTCCTGTAAAATCAACAGCAATTTTCTTCCACGCACTATCAGATTTATCTGATATCACTGGAGAGTATTGCACCAACTTTTGTGACTTATCGCTCCAAGCACTCAGCACACATTCTCTAATGCAGTGTTCCACGTCCCGGTCAAGTCCAGGCCACCAGTACTCTGCTCGGAAGTTCTTTTTAGTAGCACTCATGCCAATGTTCCCATCATGCGCCAATTTCAAAATTTGCTCTCTCAGTTTGACTGGTACCACCAACAACTCTCCTCTCAGCAACACACCATCTATAACAGACAACTCAGTATTCACCACCTGTCCCTCGTGACCACATTGGACCATACACTTTGGGGGCAGGCCAGCACTTAGAAGCAGGGCCTTCATTGGTAGCACCTTCGCGCTATCAATGATTGACGGCACTCCCAAACTGCGTACAGTGGCCTGAGGAACGTTTTCCCTGGTGACGCCGCTGCACAAACATTTTCCGCACAAACAGACAAATAAAGCCCAAATTTGTGCAACCCGCCAGAAGAGTTATTTCCCACAAAAAAACAGAAAAATATTGCCTATTTGTACGGGAAATAGCCCAATCTGGCAACACTGCTTGTTGCTTCCAGTCAAGAGTTTTTATGAGCTACTTATTCGGTCATTGGTTGTAATGCATTGTGACATCAGTTTGTAGTTATTTTCCTAATGGTTCATGGGAAATGTAGTAGTGTATATTAACTGCTGTTCGAGTTAAGGCAAGGAAACAACGCATAATACTCACCTCTGTGTCTTTAATTAACACAGGATTTTACTAAAGCTAGGAAAATCTCAATTTTCATTGCAAGCAACATTTGGGGATTTCGATGGGGTAAGAGTGATATGAAAAGCTCTGTGTTTCTGCTCTTGCTACAGAAGCTTCCTCTGAACAAGCATTTTAAGTAATTGTGTCAGATAAAAATTAAAACTATTAATTTCAGTTTCAACGAACCAAAGGTGAACTAATTTAGGCACCAAATATACTAAGCAGATGCCACATTACAATGCAAATATTATTTTTCCTTTTCTTTTGATTTTGCACATTTGTTAATATGAAAAGAAATTAAAAAGTGAATAATGATCTTTGTCATCGTTCGATGGGGGATTTTTTCTTTACTTTATGAGAACATTCCTAGGAAAATAAAATTAAGGATGGCCTCCTACAAAATGGCCGCAATACATGGCTGGCACAGGGAGGGAGATCTCAGCTAGTCCCTTTTTTCTGTTTAGTCTAACGGAGTACTTGAAAACGAACAGAGCTGTACACAGTTGCTGCAATGAATCTTGTGAGCTTATGCAGTTACATCATCTTAAATGCATTAAGTATTGATATCTTTTTTAACTGATAGCGTTAATATTTTAAGAAGGAATAGTTTGTACGTGTATTTGAGGAATATCGTTATATAATAGTAACAAGGCATTTCTAGGCCTCCCAGGATCAGTTATCCTCTACGAAAACGTGGGGCCAATGAGTCCATACAAGGCCACACGTTGAGCTGATTGAAACAGAAATGCGTAGAACATAGGATAGACACTGGAGTTAATAAATCTAAAAAGGAGCGTAGGTGATATAAACAGGCCCTGAGAATGGGGAAACAATACTTGCCGCTTATTTATGTTTACTATTTTTAAAGTGTCAGTACACGTCTATTTTGTTTTATATTTCCTCGCACAGAGTTCTTTATTATTTTATTTAATGATGTGCTTTACAAAATGTTTCCTTTCTCTGAGCTGTAGTTATTTTATAACAAGTTTCACGTGGCCATGGCTTCAGAGTCGGAAGTAAGGTAGACGAATTATGTAGTATTTTAAATATTTTGGTGAAATTGATGTTAAGCTTATAGAATGTTTTTGGTACGTCGGGTTGCCACCGATTCACAGGAACCATACCAGCTACTTCTTAATGTTTTACGATTCTGTTAGGATAGTAATGGGGTTCTTAAATTAAATTTTATGTAAACTCATTGTTCGATTATAACATGGCATTCCTGCCTTTGTTTATTTATTATTAAGGAATCGTTTAGGCATTACACTTTTTAAAAAGGTCTGATCTTCTATTTACTGAGTGAAATATGTACTGAAAAGGGATATCAGCTTTCTCTGATTTTCCTGTTTGTTTTCCAGTCTTGACATGAAAATACTTGTCACGCCCATAAAAGACGGCCAGGTGGCAACCCTAGGAAGAAAGGTTCAAAACACATTTCTGATGTCTGAGCTACATAAGAGGTTTCTCATGTTCCAAGAGCATGCCAGAGTAAATGCTCTTTGATATGTTTAAGCATTCCTGTGCGTTTACAGTAAAACGGCTGATTCCATAAGCACTGGAAGGCTTTTGCTGTTTCTGGTACTGATGTTACTGTGATAAAAGATGGCATGGCAAATATTGAGGCCTACGATGACAAAGGTGGCACAGGAGGACTTTGGAAAAAAAATTTGCTCTGGATGATCCAAGAGTTATGAACTCTGGGCCTAATTCACAAAGGTACACTTTTGTGTACGTTTACGGTTTTTATGGTATTCACAAACTACGAGTTAATAGTAAGTTACGATTGCAAAGTTTCTGCAATCGGGGCCGAGAACTCCACAAATAAAAAGATAGACCTGCCGTAAACTTACTATTATCTAGTAGTTTGTGAATACCCAAAAAAATGTAAATGTACACAAAAGTGAAAGTTTACCTTTGTGAATCAGGTCCATAGTTTCTGGGATGTTGATTAGCACTGGAAATAAAGCCATATCTTGTGTGTAAAAGATGTGTAAATGAATATTGTGCTTAATAAGTATTTGTATATATCTCAAAGAACCACAGGTAATCTAACAAGCAGTCTAAAAGAATTTAGGTTTGCTGATGTAGGTCATGTGGTTATACAATAACATTGTGTGATGCAAGTCATGAGGGAACGTGCAAGGGACTGGTACACATAACAAGTGATTTCACAAGTTTCGTACTAGAGTTATATGTCATGAGTTGCCTGGGATTGTTGTTGAGGGTGAAAGAATTGCCATTTAGGGGTGTTGTCAGTAGGGGCGAGAGCGGACTGGAGGAGCACCAATACACCATAACCTCTGCCATTCTGTGGAATAAGTCTGCATAGGTCGGAGCTGGTGGTGTCATGTGACCTTAACTGTATGTCTATGATAGTGAAGGCTCTTGATTCTGGAGAGGCAAAACTCCTGTTCCTTATAACATTCAAGATCCAGGCTTAAATATTCCCATTAAGCATGAGAATGTGATAGCATATTTCAGAGACGCATGGTCACTATTGCCGTGGTTCAAGAAAATGCATTATCCCAACAGGAGCAAGAAATGGAATTGTGCACAGGAGTGTGGAAGATCTCAAGGTGACATATATTAACCTTCCTGGCTCTGATATTGATGATTATTGATAATGTACAATTCTATCGCAAGAGGTCGAGATGAGATGATCACTACAGTAAGGGGCTTTAACTTAGGATTTACCTCATATTATAATGTATTGTGCACATACAAATGTCCAGGTAGAAGAAACCAGGCAATATTTAGATCAGGTGACTTTCCTCAGGAACGAAAGGGAAATGAGGGAGCACCTGTACTTCTTAATGTAAGCAGAGGAGATAAGTTTCATGAGGTTTTCATGGTGTGCCATTTCTAAAACAGGCATTTCATCAAGGCTGTGACAGTTTGTGGATTCTTACATTACCCCATTTGTGCTCCCATTACTTTTTGGTGATGGGGAATCCATTAGTCCTTTTATTAGACTATAGATCAACATGATATGTAAATGAGAGCCATTTTGTGTTTTTTGAGTGCGAAACTCATGGTTCACCTGTTCTGTTTAGAGGTGTGCGAAGCACCAGATTTCCCCTACTGGAGCCTCAGCTACCTCCAACATGAAAATCTTTAACCAATGAATGGTTGGTGGCTAGGGGGCGATTGGTCAAGGTACCTCCAAAGGGCTCTGTTTAGGACTGTCCTTCCAAAATAAATTTTTTCCTGTTCAAAAAAGACTGACCATCCCAAAGAGAAGTGACCCCCATGCACTTGGAAGAAGTTTCAAGTGCATTAGGGCCATTGATTTTTTGTTTTTCAATACAAAGGAACTGTGCCATAAATATAGACGCCATGATGGTGGCTCCACTGAACGCACAGAGATGCTTGTCACACAGGGGAGGATCTCTAAATCTAGTGTCCAGCCTTTCGACAGGGAAGCAGAGGCCATAGCTTCCCCATAACTGGAGGGCCCTCCTCTGACTTTAAATGACCCCCAAAATATTATTCACTATTCACCCTTGCACTTTCATTTGTTTTGTTTTACGTTTTGGGGGTACAATTTGTATAGAACATAAAGACATGGAAGCACATAGACAGGCTTTGGGTTTTTTCCACTACTATTGCCATTTAACAAAATAAGAACGTGCACACAATCTAATAATGCAACAAAATGCTTGCAGTTTGTCCATGTACTACTATTAAAAATATTTGTTTTGCTAACAAAAATACTAAATGCTAATTACTAATAACCACCTGCCTTAAATAATTTGCTTTGCAACCACACCATGCACTTTCATCTAACACTAACCTTTGTTTAAAACAATAACAACCCTTCTTCACGTTACTGTTTTTGCACAAGCATTTTGTAACTGAGTATTACCATCCAATTAAAATGAACACCTTTGCACTACCACGTCATACATATTAAATATGTACCCATTTCAAATTGTTTAAATTTATGTATAGATATATAGATTTGGCTTAGTGTATACCACAAATTTATTTAGCTGCACTTTCTTTCATTACACTTTCTCATTTTCTTTCTGAAATTTTCCTCGCTTCTTTTTAAAATATTTATTGTACTCATGAAGAAATGCAGGAATTTCTTCCTTAGTTAGCATAAAACTTACAAAACATTTTAAAGTGTAAGGTGTCCGGCGGGGACACATTTTCGCAGCAGCAGGCATCAAGAGTGTGAGCATCATACCTACCCCAGGGGAAGGTCAGCAAATAGTGCAAAAGGTCCAGCCTAAGTCTGATGAGTAGAAAACGATCATAATTACTATTTACAACTGAAAGATAGGGTTCCATTCTATGAACAAATTTCAGCAAGATGGATCTACGTACCCGGGTCAATTGAAAGGCAGCTTCTTCTCTGAGAGAAATTCTTAGCCTCATAAAATTATTTCGTGTCCAGTTCCGATCAGGTTTTACAATAATCTCAATGGTATTAAATAAGTTGACCCTACCTAGACTCTGCAGGCTTCCTTAACATACTTAAGCCAAGGGATATGTAGGGAGGGTCAAAGGCAAAGTAATCTTTCAGTATCTCTTCTATCCGGAGAAGAAGAGGACGGAGCATCTTGTCGGTTACGTAACCAGCTTCCAGTTCCTCATGTACTGCAAAAAATGAGACGCTCTGGGGGGCACACAATAGCTGTCTTAAAAAATGTTTTCGACCGTCTTCAGCTGGTTCAGTTTGGTGTACCCCCAGATCTCACTCCCATAGATGATCTTTGAGATACATTTGGCTTGATAAACCTGCAAGTGGGTCTTCTACCCAGCCTGGATGCCAAATTAAAAACTATAGTGTTTGACCTTATAAAATCAGCTTTTTTCCCGTTTACCATGGGGCTCCAGTTAAAAGATGAATCAAACATAAAACAAGCATGGACCAAGTCAAAAGGTCAGGCCTTGGCAAACTGGTGAAATAGTTATTTTTTAAATTGTTTTTATTGCAGGCATATGCAGCAAAAATAAAAATAGAAAGCACTCTGCCACCTAAACATTGCAGCTATATAGCTGCAATAAAAACTCACAATTTAAGGGGTGTGACTTGGAGAGTGAGGAAGATCGCGGCATGAGCCTGCAGCTCCGTTCCAGAGAGACAGCTATAGAGAAATAACTCTGTCTTCACACCGATTCCATGGAACGAGGATGACAGAAATGGCCACAAAATGCTATCGTGACTAAAGTTGTATCGTTAAGGACATGTAAATCTTCAATTTATGACAACGCACACAGGCTATGCAGGCAGCCCGATCCCACGCTACTCCCCACGTGGTCGGGGAAACGAAGAACATTGGCCCAAGCACTACGGTCATCAGCAACACAGGTAACCCCACCTGTGTACAAATCAAGGAAGTAAGGTCATATGCTGCAAGCGCTAGCTCAACCGCTCTGGTCAATTACACAAGCGGCAGATTAAAAGTAATTATCGACAAGCACCGCAGTGCTTGCCTGACTTCAAAATGGCGGATCTCTAACCAGTGTGCAACTAATTCAGGGAACATTGCGGTCACGATTCATATTTACTGATCTTTCTAATTCGGGACCATCGCCAGACTTTTTTTTTTTTAAATTAAATTACATTTTATTGAAACGTTTCACAGTGATACATTAATACTCACCGTACATCGTACAATCAGCAATAAAAAGCATATAGAGCCAAGACTTAGCATAAATTACAGAGGTAACAAATGTCGCCATGCTAGACATAGAAGCATATTTAACAGTTACATGGCGCTTACGATCAAGGGCATTCTCTTTGTGGATTTTAGTCTGTCGCCAAAAACATTATAAATCCTCCCTGCCGCTCACTTAGAGCATACAGTTTAATATCAATCTGTGCAACCTGCTTGTATTCAATCTTGTTTGCCTTCTGCCGATTCACCTGACTCTTTCCCAATATAGGGTATTGCGTATACAATCCCCAGAAACTTTTGGGACGACTTTGGTGGGGGGGGGTAACAACTCACTATATAACTCAGATTGTGTATTACAGTACAGCATATCCTTTGTCCACTCTGCCATTGATGGAACAGGCCCACGTGCCCAGCGCATTGCTATTCTGCGCTTAGCGAGGAGCAAACCCATCACCATTAGTTTCCTGACATCTTTCTGTAAAGACCTAGTGTACCCAAACAAAGCCAGCATAGGGTCAGGAGAGAGTGATAGCCCTGTTATTTCGTTTAACACTGGAAAGATTTGCCTCCAGAAATCCGCAATTCTCTGGCATAGCCAAGCCACATGCAAAAAAACAGCCATATCCTCTCCGCACCACTCACAGCAGGCAGGCTCCCTCAGACGACCATCGCCAGACTTAACCCTAAGCATTATACCTAAGAATTTATGGTCACACACAATATCGCACCATGTGATGTTGCATCGTTACCAGACTCCTGATCCCGGTCAGATCAACAGCCATGTGACACTCCAACATACTCTCTGCAGCATTGAGCACAAATGTTAATGAGCCTTACATCTAACATCAGTCTGGCTGCATTTGACATTTGACTATATCAACACATTCCTGCAAGCGTTACCGCCGATGTTAATGTCAGTATCAAAGTGGATGCACCAGTGTGCTAATACTTATTTAAACGCCAGATTCATGCTCAATTGACTCAATATTACAGACCCCAAATGCTTTCAATGAGAATATATCTTTGTGGGACTCTGTTGGTGTACACCCAATGTTTTGTTCACCTTGGTGCTCTCAGTTAAACCCACCTGATGTCACCCGTTACCAAAATGGCGGTTACCAATATGGCAGATGTTACTATCAGTACTAAAGTTAATCCGCTAGTGTGCTGATGCACCTTAAACAATAAGAGATCAATTTTATATATGTCACAGGGCCGCCCCACACCTTGATGAACCTCTATCCGCCAACAGGTACCATCCCAGGGCGGATAACACAGCCAACCCAATAGAATATGGGATTCCTGGCAATCTATTTAGTACTCACAAAGCAGTGGCCTAGTGCCTGATGACAAACTTATAAAATTACAACAGCATAGCTACAGAAGATCAGAAACCCTATTACTGCGGGGCAACTAGCGCCTACTGCTGCAACATTCTCCAGGCAACTAAGCATACAGAGAGATTCTGATCTGAGTGTAAAAACAGAAATTGTAGAGTCTAGTATCATATTTTTGAATCGCTTACGCTTAGGGGTGGGACCGGTGTGCAATGTACTACTTATACAGTTAACAATGGGCAATAACCTTCTAGTTCCATTGATTGATATCATTGAATGATATTTGTTCTCACTATATAGTAGTGGTATCACTGAATAGGCAGAGCACCTAAGGTCCCTCCCTCAAATCTGTCAACGTAACTTTCAAAGTGACACCGTATCTGCTTCTCATAGGAACAGTCCTATCTACGTGCTGCAGTACCCACCCCTGACAAACAAATCATTCCAACTTCTACAAACGTGGCCAAGTGTGGGTAGCTTAGATTGGCTTCGCCCAGTTCCACAGACACAACATATATCAACAAATACAGAAGGGAAAAAAGCCACTAGACTCTTTGAAACTCCCTGCAAAATGAAAGCATGAAGGACTCACAATCTCAACCCAAACAACAACTGGGTGTAAACAACACTACTCACCAAAAACGTACAAAACCCACAACCGTGGAGGAAAAGGATAATAAGGGAAGCCTGAAAAGAATCTAAGCCGACCCACCGAACCCAGATTCACCAGTTAAAAACAAGCACAACATTAATGCCATCATGGAGATGATTCTTAAAAAACTAGCAGCTGTCCATGACCTAGCCAAATCCACCAAAGATAACACCAACGTAATACAAAGCGAGATCTGTGCTATCTGTCAGGACATCAGACAAACTAACACCAGAATCGCAGAGACCACAAGCAGAATTAGCAGCCTGGAAGACTCAGAGACCAAAACTTGGAAATTGATTTCACTCCTCAACTATACCACCAGCTCACTCTCCAAAGATCACAGAGCTGGAAGACAGAAATAGACAGAGAAATTTACATATCTTTGGAATTCCAGAAGGAGAGAAGGACTCAGCTGGCTCCTGCATCCTTTTTTTGGAGAAATCGTTCACACAAAATGCAGACATAATTTTTGATAAAGGCCTAGAGTTTGACAGGGCTCACAAAATTCCAGCGAGGAGGATTCCTTAACAAAGATACTCATGTCCAATTGTATGTAAACCCTTGCGCTATAAACATGCTGAACGTATTCTCTCATTCATGAGGAGACACTACCATATGCAATGGAATGACAAAAAGATCTTCATTTCACGACTATTCTAAAGCGTCGACTGAATCGAGAAAAGGCTTTCTGGCACTATGGCCCAGACTGAAAGTAATGAACTGTCAATTCTCCTTAACAGGCACTGCAAAATATCGAGTTGTAATACAAGGTACTCCACACATTTTCACGGACCACACTGATCTCAAGATGTTCCTGGATGAAAAAGAGGAGGCGACCATGGACACTTCGTCAATTAAAACTTCAGACTCAAGATACAGACATCAAATCTCAATTTGAATACAGAGACATGCTCCAAGTTGTGGCGTTGCACATCTGCAGCTGTGACTCACAATAGAGTCATAGAGGTTATGACTTCTCAGTAAAGCTTTCAGGTTGCAATTTCCATATTTTGTGTCAATTCCCATTCGCATTCTCTAATTGTGAGGTTGACAAATATGAATAAGGTATGAGACTGGCATATTTTAGATTCCCAGCTAACTTTAAAACGCAAAATGCATTAAATAATGTTGAGTTGTTTTTAATACTTGATGTTTGACCTATACTATCGCAACTTATTTCACATCGCTTGCTTAGAGTTGACAATCTTGTTAATTAACAGGATTTCTGGCTCAGAATATGCCTCAGGTGTCTAGTAGTCTATAGTTTGGTATGATCTAAGTACGACTACAGTTTGTTTAAAGTTCGAATATAACACTGCGTTGTTTAAAGCTACTTTCCATGCCTTAACGAATGCTCCCCTCAATGAGAAAATGTACATAATTACAAATCCATTGACTTGTTCTGTTTTCCTGGAGAAGCGGTTCTTTCTCCTCTCGCCATTCCTGTTGGATACTTGGGGGTTTGGGGGGACATTACGAGGAGGGACTTTCGGGTTTTAGCACTTTACTTTATTATTTGTGTCTTCATCTTCTGTTTTGATTTTATTTTAAACATATTGTTTGTCAACACACATGCGAGGTCGTCCTCCTTTACTAGTGTGTGTACAGTGTTCAGAAAATCCCACATCCAACTCTGGATCCAAATGTGTCTCATGTATGGTCATCATGGGCACTCCGTTAAGGAAGATGATACCTATGTCACACCACACTCAACTTCCAACCAAACTCCACAAATTGGACTGACCTACAGAGCCTTTAACACATTAATAACTGCGGGTAATTCAGGCATAGGTCCGCACGAAAGTAAAAATTCTGATGGCATACCCTCAACAAAACATTAAGATAATCTCTGATTGTAAAAGGAATCAACCGCCTGATCAAAAAAAGGAAAATCATTGACTATCTAAACAAACTGAAAGGGGATATCATCCTTCTTCAGGAAACCAAGGTTGATTCCACACAGATCACATCACTCAGAAATAACCAATCCTTATACTTTGCATCCTCCGCCACGATTGGCAAGAAAAGTGTGGTTTTGACACTGATCACTAGGAAATCAAAATAGAAATGGTTTCAAGTCTCTCGGATACGCAAGGGAGATGGATTATTTCCAAACTATCAAAGAACAATACTGAGAACTTTGTGATCAATGCATATGCACCTGCAAAAGATGATCCCCTCCTCCTGGAATGAGCTCTCAGCACAACTCAAGGTGATCCCTGACTCAGCTACACTCATATTGGCAGGGGACTTCAATTTGCCTTTGGATCCTATACTAGCTAGGAATTCACAGTGTGCATTCCGCCCTAATAAAACACATAAAGCACGTAAAAACCTCTGTAAAGCGTTCAATGTGAGTGATGCATGGAGAGCACAGAATCCGGTGGAAAGGGATTAGACCTTTTACCCATTTCCACATAATTCATACTCACGTAATGATTACCTGCTAATATCCGGTCACTCACTAAATAAGGAAGATCAAACCGCAATTTAACCAAGAGTGATTTCAGACAATTCCTGTATAACTATGTCTAATACTGACCCCTCACCAAACCCAAAACAAATGCATTGGAGATTTAATGATGAGATCCTCTCTCATCAGAACAACAAAGAACTTATCGAGGACTCAATTAAGAACTTCCTTATAGAGAATAAAGAAATGATTTCTCTGATCTCATAAGATGGGAAGCGCTAAAGGCAACAGTGAGAGGGTGATTCTTCAAATCAAATCAAATATGAATAAAGAAGTTAACAGCAAACTCCCAAAATTGGAAAATAAAATCATAGAGCTAGAAAAACAACATATCAACAGAAGAGAAAACCTTATTCTAAACAAGATTGTAAAGAAAATGTACAAATATAATAAAATCATAAGCACTTGAGCAGGCATTTGGGTTAATAAAAAAGTATTAGGCTATGTGAGTCCAACAAGGCAGGCAAAACCTTAGCATCATATCTAGAATGTAAACTACAAAAATATGCTAGCAACACCATCAAGGACGAGAAAGGCCTCATACATACCAATCCTAATAAGATTGCGGAAGTATTTAAAGACTTCTACCAAAAACTGTATGAAAATAATACCACACTAGACTATACAAAATGTAAACAATATCTAGAAGCAGCTAAACTACCTACACTAACAGAACAAGAAAAAGAGTCGATTAACAGTCCATTTGCACCAGAAGAAATAGAAGCCATTTAAAAACGTAAGTCTGGCAAAGCACCTGGCCCGTATGGCTATAATGCACAATTTTTCAAGTCCTTCTCTTCATTGATAATCCCACCCTTTTTAAGGCTCTATACTCATTGTACGTGTCAGGTCAAGTTACAGGTACTCCAGCAGAGGCTATAACAGTAATCCCAAAGGAAGGCAAAGATACCCTGCTCCCAGAAAACTCCAGGCCAATCTCCTTAATCAATCTGGATTGTAAAATATATGCTATAGTATTATCTAATAGGGTACAAAGATACATCTCTAAAATCATTCACCCCTCCCAAGTGGGATTCTTGAAAATAGACTATCTAGCGATAACAAAGTAATTTTGTGCCATGTCTTTGAGAAAGCAAAAATAACAAAGTCACCCACTGTAGTGATTACATTAGACACAGAAAAAGTGTTTGATAAAGTTGATTCGTTATACCTAAACTTAACTCTAGAGAAATTTAACCTCGGAGAACCCTTGATACGCATGATCATGGCCATCTATCACAGACCAGTCACTAAAGTTAGAGCGGGTGGCACTGTCTCCCCTACCCTCCCTTTGAAACAAAGGACTAGACAAGACTGCCCCTTTCGGACCTTCTTTTTCAATTAGCACTAGAACTGTTCTTATACCATCTGAGAGAGGAGCAAAGTATACCCGGCATCTCATTCGGAAAGACCACAATCAAAATTGCTGCCTATGTGGACAATATTTAAGTTGTCTCCGAGAAGCCCCCTCTGCCATAGCCACCCTAATGTTTAAGTTTAAGTTTATTTGGTAAATCGCGTGGTTACTTAAAACCATTGCAATAAAACAGTATTTCTAAAATACAACTTACATGCCCAGTTACAGTAAAACAGTGATTTAAAATACAAGTTGCATGCTCCATAAATACATAGTTAAAGTGAGTGTTGTTCCCATATTTAAGAACACACATGTGCAGGAGTAGAAATAATTAGATCGTTAGTCCCCGCCAGTTCGGTCTGTGCTTTCAAGGATGAGGCCAGGGAGCTTCGGCGCTGCAGGGAGGCCAGCGTGAGGTCCGGTGGCAGAGGCAGCACAAATCGAGGCTCCCCGCTGTCCAGCAAGGCAGAGTGTAGCAGCCGATCCTGTTCTCTGGGAGATTTGAGGAGGGGAGAGCCGGGTGAGAGAGGAAGCCACACTAAGGAAGAACCGGTAAGAAAGTTCCATTCCTTGCCTATGGAGAAAGGTGTCTCAACAGAAGGTGGGGCTGGAGACAAATCTTCTAGGTATACCCTAAGAACTAGGAATATTGAAGGGAGTAAGCTTGGACATCTAACGGTTTCCTTAGTATTAGACCCCCCTCTGGGTACAGTTCAGGGGATAAAGGACGTGGTTAAGGGAAGGCGAGGACGTCAAGGCAGAGGGAGTATCCAAAGCAGGAAAACTGGCAAATCCCCCCCCCCCAAAAAACATTGGGGAAAGGAATAAAAAGGCTCCTACCATTCCTATCAAAATAACACCCTCGCTCAAGTCTTTCTTTTGTGTTCTTCCCATTAGGCAGAGAGGAAATTTGGGAGAAGGGGCTGTCAAAGGAACCAGAGTGGAGGCATCTAATATGGACCACAATGACACTGAGCGTAGTACTAATAGCGGCATTAATAGCATCCCAGCCCGAAACGGGATAAGCGAGACCGGAACTGGCTCCGGATCAGCCCATGAGATTCTTATTACTCTCCCTACTAGCAAAAGATTGAAAGCTCTGGCAGGGATGGGCTCACCAGAAGAGATTGAAGATATCTATATAAGGAGGGGTAAGAATGATAAAAGAGGTGAGGGGGTCCCGGGGAATGCAGATGACTCCTTGGCAGGTATTCTATTGGGGCTAAAAAATGAAATTAGGAATTGTTTTGAAGTCTCAGAGGCCAATCGGGTTGGCATACAAGCTTCATGCTCTGAGTTAACACAAAAACTGGACGAGGTAACCCTCCGTACTAAGATCTTGGAAGACGAGGTGGGTTCAATTAAACAGGACGTGACAAAAAATGCCTCCGAGATCTCTAAGTTGGCCAAGCAAAATCAGAGCCTAAGAGACGATCGAGAGAGATTGGAGAATCACTCACGAAGGAATAATTTAAGATTTCTGAACATTCCTGAAGCAGAGGAGGGTACGGATATGAAGGCTTTCATAATAAACATCCTCCGGAACACGGTCCTAAAAGATAATAACGACATAAACCTCGAGCAAGAAATTCAAAGAGCGCATATGGAGCCCTTTCGCCGCAACCCTCAAAGGATCAAACCTAGAAAGATTCTGGTGAACTTCCTCTCTTACACCATCAAAGAGACAATCCTTAGCGGAGCCCTAAAGAATGGGCCGTACTCAGTTAAAGGATTTTCTGTGGCAATCAGATCAGACATCTGCAAATCCACGGAACAGAGGCAATGGGAGCTTGGAAACAAGATGGAGAAATTAAGGAAACTCGGGGCCAAGGTCCAATTAAAATTTCCCGCAATGCTTTGCATAATGTGGGATAATCGAATGTGTAATTATCGTTCAGTGGGAGATGTTGATGCACTAATTGACACAATAAAAAAGAAGTAGTAATCAGATAAATGATAAGCAGCTGACTATCGAATGGTTGCGTTGGGAGTTCAGTAAACGCAAACTAGATTGTTCAAAAAGCGGCAAATATGTTTTTTCTTCACTTTTTTTTTTTTTTCTTTGACATTCCTGTTACCACCCGGATTGTTTAGGGGCCTATACTCGCACCCGGGAGGAGGGGGCGGGACGCCACTGGCCACCTCTTACCCGGTCATTGCGTGATGAGATAGCATGCGAGTTGGTATGAATGGCCCCTCCTTGGCTGTTGCCTCCCCTGCGAGGGCTGCTGGCGCTCTGTTGCTCTCTTTCTCTGCTTCCTCTTCTGTTCCTGTTTGGTCCCTCGGAAGGACGTCCCGGATCACGTGGGAAGCGCTCGTCTATTAAGCCGAATGTCTCCCGTTGCCAAGGTGCTTGGCTTTCAGATCCTGCTTCCGGGTCCTGGGAGAAGGACTCACACGACGCCTAGGAGCTCCCTGGTGTTTTCACGTCCTTCGGACTTCTCCTTTTTTGTCATGAGGAACCGTCAGTGCGGTTCCTGTTCGTGATTCTCTCATGGGATTTCAACGCTCGTGAAGAGCGGACTTCAGCGCTCGTGTAGAGCGGATTTCAACGCTCATGAAGAGCGGACTTCAGCGCTCGAGTAGAGCGGACCCCTGCACTCGTGGAGGATTGCTGGAGCAGTGCCTCCCTCACCCCCCTTCTTTTGTATATGCTGTTCCCTCACCATTTTGTCTTCATTTTCGATTGGTGTTCACTACAGAGACCGCAGGAGTGGTACTCCTTTCAAGTTAAGACGCTTTTGTTTGCGGAATGAACGCCATCGTGTTACCTGTCCCCTCCTACGAGCACTGAACTCTCTGCTACCTGGTTATTTCTAGCCTGGGATACCTTCCCCCTATGACTGATAATAGGGGTCCCTTCCCGCTTAATTCTTCTACACTTCTTGGATGCTTGTTCAAGGGGTGAGTGGTATTTTCCAGGGTAAAGGAGGGGAAGTAGGGACAATGAGTGAGTTGGGACTGTCTACTTCTGTGTGCTACCTTTGTTTTCTCTCTGCCCCTCCTCTTACCCTTGATTGTATGTTTGTGTTTTCCAGCCAGTGAGCACGCCATTGTCCTAGAAGGACGTGCAAGTCAGCCCCTCCTGGTCTTCTCTGGGTATCCCTGCCATCCTACAGTGCCGAAGACTTCTCCCACACACACCGTATCCCACTTCCTTTTCCCCTGGGGACCAATCGCCCGGGCTAGTTTGGTTAGCGTGGAGGCTTGGTCTCGGGGGAGAGGGGGGACTATCTCCGTTTCCGCGGTCCCTGGTTTTCAGGTGAGTGGAACCGTGACAAGTCCCCACAAATGGCTAGCCCATTAGACATTTTAATGCCTACTAAGACAGGGAGGGTTCCCCAGGGCAGGATTAAAGGGGAGGGGCGGGGTGAGGGGGGTGGTGATGGTGCACGGGTGAGGAGCAGTGGGGAAAAAATTAAAAATAAAAAGTCCTTGTTATTGCTCAGTCAGAAATGGTTATGTGGGTCAGCAATAGAGCAGGAGGCGGGAACCAGAGTGGGAATATGATGGATAACATAGATATTCTTATATGGAATGTGAATGGTTTGAGGTTAAGATCCAGGCAGAGGGTGGTGCTGAGGTATTTGGAAGAAAGCCAGGCACATATAATGGTGCTTCAGGACAATTAATTCTGTGCACTAATGAGAGAAATAACCGCTTGTCTCTACTGAAGCGGCGTAGAAGGCAAGCATAAAAAGAAAACGTGATCAGATATGGATTGCTTTGCGAGAGTCCGTCTCTAGGAAGCAGATGCGAAATTTCTGGGAAATAGCTACAGTAGGGTGTGGGACAAGGGTTAGGTCCACCCCATCTCCAATCAGGGAAGATAACTGGATCAACTTTATCTCTGTTTTATATGCAGCAAATGGTGAGTTAGAAATACCCCCCATTTTAGATTCCAGTCTTTCTATATGTAATTTCTCAGATAAAAAGGAAATTGAGTCTGCCATTTTAGGAATGCGCTCTTCTGCCACTATGGGACCGGATGAAGTGCCAATCTCCGTAATAAAACAGGAAGCGACTCTTTTTTACTGTGTCCGGTCTTTTAAAAAAAATCTTTTTTATTGAGGTTTTAGGTACATGAACAGAAAATTACACATCTGCATAATTGCATGTTGATCAGTTTTCGTGCATTACAAGTCATATAATTGCAGGAATCTGGAAGAGTTTGTAATCTATTAGTTAGCAATTCAGGCTTTGATTGCATTCTCCCTTCTTATTCCATCTCCAGGGCCCCATCGTCAGTTACTGCCACAATACCTCTATCATCCAAACATTGAATTAGCCGTTATGTGCACCTCCATGACTGCAAGCGGTCTCACCCTCATTACACTTAAATTGTCCCATTCCCCCTTCACATAGGCCTCGCAGTTCCTGCATCCGGGGCCTGTGGTGGATTGGCCAGCAGATACATTTGCAAGGGGTCCCATATGTCCCTCGGTCTAAAAGTAAGCGGGAGAAGTTCTGCATATACCATGGATTTTTCTTGCCACAATATAAGGTCCTGGAGCGAGTCCTTAAATTTGGGAGCCCTGCCCCTACTTCATCTACAGGCCACTCTACATTTAGCCAATAATAGTCCCAGCGCTATGTATTTCTTATAAGCAGGTTCAGTGTCCTCAGTGTACCCCAGTAGTAGGGGAGTCCCTATCATCTCCTCGAGGACTTCCAAGACCTGTTGCCAATATTTTCTAATGGGTTTGCACTCCGAGGCTATGTGTAAAAATTCGGCCCCCTCTTGTCCGCATCAGCCACATTTATCATCTTCTCGAATCTGAAATATCTTAACCAGCGTGTAATACAAGTGGTGGAGGAACTTATAATGTATTATCCGCAATCGGCTATTACCGGATATGCTCCCAGCCTGTTTGCAGCAATATTCCCACTTTTTATCTGAGAGGGATGCGCCCAACTCTGCCTCCCAACGCTCTCTTGAGCCAGTAGGGGTGTTCGTCAGGGTGCTTGTGTATGATGGTATAGAAGGGAAATCACATGTGTCGGTGAGGTGCGCTGTAGGAGGGCATGCAATGGGCCCAGTGTAGGAGGTTCTTGAGGAAATTCGGGTGTATTGCTTTGACGCTTTGCCTTAGTCTCATGTACAGAAAGAGCTCCATCGACGTGGGCTCGGTGCCCTGGCAGAATTGGTCCCTGTTTTTAAAGATCCATTAATGCATAGTTCTCCCCAGGTGTTTATGTGAACTTTGTGGAACATTCTTCGACAGCTCAACTCTTGTGTCACCTCGAGATCAGGGTAGTGCGGGAGTTGTAATAGAGGCGAGTACAACATCGGCGTAGCCAGCCTCCTGTCAATTCCCCTCCATGCTGCAGTAGTACAATGCAACGTGGGGGTCTGTATCTCCGTTCTTGGGTTTATTCGCGATAAACCCTGCCAATGGAATGGGATCCATGTATCCCTGTTCGATGGCCAGGCGCAGCATTTGAGGGGGAGGATGGAACCAGTATGCCGCAAAATGGGCCTGTGCACATAAGTAATAAAGCTCCATGTCAGGGGCTTCAAATCCTCCCTGCAAGGAGGGTCGTGTTAGTATGTCCCATTTAAGTCTGGGCTTTCCCCCCCCTCCACGCCAGTCTGATTAACAGCGAGTTGAGCGTTTTAAAAAAGGAGCGGCCTAGGTTATACGGAATGTTAAGAAAGAGCTACAACAGTTTCGGCAGGATTACCATTTTGATCTAGGAGATCCTCCCCGCCATTGATAAAGGTAAGGCAATCCAACGCGTTATCATGTCTGCCAGGAATGTCAAAGTTCTTCCATAGTTAGTACGCATAAGTTCTGTCTTGTCTCTAGTGATTATTATACCCAAATATTTCACCTCAGACTAACACCATACTATTGGGTAATCTAGGGCGTATGGGCGGACAGACTCCATGAGAGGGAAGATCTGAGTCTTCTCCTAGTTGATGTTGATCCACGATCACGTAGTATGAGGTCGAGACTAATCTGCGGGTTTTGGTCATAAAGCGTAATGTCATCTGCATAGAGGGGATACCAATATCTGTCTGGTGGGGTAGCGAACCGCATGTTCTCGATGATGTTGGCGCAGCTTGGCAGCGAGCGGTTCCACAGCAAGCGCAAATAGTAGGGGAGAGAGCGGGCATCCTGACTCGTGCCATGGAAGGTTGGAAAAGGGGCCGAGCACATGCCATTAATCAGGGCTCTTGCCTGTGGCTGGTGGTACAGCAATTTTATCGAGGAGAGGAAGCCAGGAGGTATACCCATCTGACCCAGCACCCCAACAAGATAATCCCATTCCACCGAATCAAATGCTTTGATAGCGTCTAAAAAGACTGCCACCGTGGCAATCTCGGGGTCCACATCTTGCAGCAGCAAGAAGAGAGTATGTAGATTGTGCGAGGTCGCACGTCCGGGGATAAACCCTGCCTGGTCGGGCAGCACGAGAGAGCCCATGAGGAGGCTCAACCGATTGGCCAGTACTTTAGCCAGGATTTTAACATTGCAGTTTATCAGGGATAGTGGTCTATACGACTCGCATTTATCTCCCGGCTTGCCAGGTTTTAATAATGAAACAATTGTCGCTTCCCGAATGGACGGAGGAAGAGCACCCTCATCCTTAGCTTTGTCATACACCTTTTTAAGTATGGGAGGCAAGTAGTCAACATATGTTTTATAAAAGTCGGCTGGAAGGCCATCTGAGCCAGGAGCTCTACCAGATCGCAACTGCATCACCGCCGCCCTGATCTCATCTTCCTCAATCTCTGCCGACAAGAACTCCCTCTGTGCCCGCCCCAACTACCCTAAGGCCGCATCCTCTAGGTATGATGATAATGTGATCGGTTGCCTCCCTCTCATGGTATAGAGGGCGGAATAAAATATAGTGAAGGTATGCAGAATATTGGACGTATCTTGTGAGTTTTGTTGCTGTATTTCCAGCACATAATTAGAGAACCGAAGATGGCGGATTTGGTCAGCTAGTGCTTTCCCTGGCCTTTCTTCCTCACCATATCTGTGAGCCCGGAAGTACTTGCCCCGAAACAGGCATTGTCTCTCTGCAGTGTCCTTGTACTCTGTCAATTTGTCTCTAAGTGTGATTTGCGTTACTTCAGTAGGAGAGTCTGACAGCTCCCTCTCCAGGCGCTTGAGGTCGTTCAATAGGCGAGTGAGGGTGGTGCCTATGTCTTGCAATATCCCTCCTCCCTATGCCATGCATATGCCACGTGTCGTGACTTTGAAGGCCTCCCACACTGTTGTTAGTTGGGGGCCCGACCCGATGTTGCACTGAAAAATGTCCAGTATTTCTTGTCCTACTTCCGTCCTAAACGGGGCGTCTGATAAGGCTGTTGGGTTCCGCCAGGCAAGACATGGTGTGCAATCAATCGGGGGAACCAACGTTAGCCTCACTGGAGAGTGAACTGAGTAAGTGCGCGCCAGATGCTGGACCTGTGCCACCCATGCATTGATCCCTTTAGAGACAATCCAGTAGTCAAGTCTGGACCAAGTGAAGTGCACCGCAGAATAGTGGGTACCCTCCTCCAATTGCGGATGAACGTGTCTCTATGCTTCTAGGAGATAATGATCTGTAAGAATGTTTTGCATCTGTCTCTAAGTGGCCGTGCAATGATGAGGCTGGGGGTGCAATCCGTCACGTTGTGGCTCCAGTGTCGTGTTAAAGTCCCCCCCATATTACGTATGTGGACCCTATTTCCAGCACCTTTCCCCAAAGAGTGTTAAAGAAAGAGGGATCATCTATATTCGGGCCATAGCAGCACACCAGGGTGACAGAATATGTTGCCAGTCTTCCCCACATAATGCTAAAGCACCCCTGTGTATCCCGAAGGTATCCCATTGCCACATACGGTGGACGTTTTCTGATCAAGATCGCTGTGCCTCTAGCATATGTGGAGAAGCATCTGTGCTCCGCCCATTGGGTAGCAAATTCGGGATCCGATGAAGATCCAAGATGTGTCTCCTGTAACTTGGCAATTTGGATGTTGTGCCAATCTAGGTAGGCCAGGACCTGTCTGCGCTTGCGCGGGTTTCCCAGCCCTCGGACGTTCTAGGTAAAAAAATGTAGGCCTGTACCCCCTTGCTGTCCTAACATGGGGTGAAGAAATAGTATATTAGACTATCTAGGAATGGATGACATTCACCCAGGGTCGCAGTAAACCTGAAGTGTGGTATCTTCCAACCTGACTCATGCACGATGCAATTAAGAAGATGCATTCCCCCACCTCCCACCTCCCACAACAACAACCCAAACTTGTCGGAGACAAAGTACCCTCCCTCCCCAGAAACATAAGCCTCTAGTAAAAGTAAAGCCGTTCTCTGGGACCATACCAATCTCAATAACAATGAACCAAGAACATCGGAACATAGTAATAGGAGCTTTCCAAATAGCGGGACTATAGGTGCCCACTCCCGCATTAAGCCCCACATCCTTTACAATGCAGTAGTGTGTATAGAGGCAAAAAGATAACAGTACTGAGATCAGAAATAAGAACCGCAGTGGTTAGATAAAGAGTGAGAAAAACAAAGAAAAATAAAAGGGGGGAAGAAGAAAGGATCTGTTGTAACTTTGTATTAGGCATACTATACTTTTGGGCTACATGTAATAGTTTGGTGTTTTTGTTCACATATTTATGGCTTATGGTTGCCATTTACTTCGGATGCCTAGGTACCCTTACATAAGGGAGGTCCTAGTCTTTTAGTCGGTGGTGGTTACATATCTCTTGGTTTGTTCTACACTCCCTTACATGAGGGACGGGTTCTGCACTCCCTTACATGAGGGACGGGTGTGGAGTTTGGTTCCATTGTTACTTTTCACTTCCTTACATGAGGGTGGTTCTAGCCTCTGTAGGTGGTTTCCCACTTTTCTGTTTTGTAGTTATACTACTTTACATGTTGTTTTGTTCACGGTGTGTAAGTCGCCATGCGCTACACGTCTTGTCTGTTCGGTGTGTAAGTCGCCATGCGCTACACGTCTTGTCTGTTCGGTGTGTAAGTCGCCATGCGCTACACGTCTTGTCTGTTCGGTGTGTAAGTCGCCTTGCGCTACATGTGTTTTCTGTTCAGTGTGTAAGTCGCCTTGCGCTACACGTCTTGTCTATACAGTGTGTAAGTCACCAGGTGCTACACGTATAAATTGGTTTTTCACCCTTGCGTCAGGGGTAGGTTATGGGTGTTAGCCCCATTTACATGTTTTACAGTATATCCCTACTCAGGGTGTGTTCTTAAGGGTGTTAGCCCCATTTACACGTTTTACATTTCTTTTAAATTGTTTTTTGGGGAGGATGGGTTATATTGCTTGTTAATTTATTTAGTGTTGCTTGTCAATATATCTACCCTTCTTTTCAGGTTACTTAGTGTTCAGATTCTCTCGTGAAGTTGTATTTTAATTTTCTTCCCTGAGTCTTGAACTTTTCTCTGCTTTTGTACATTCTTGTCTATAGTTTTCCCATGTTATATTGTTCTTTTTATTTTTCATTTAAAAGGATGGGGATATGTTATATCCTGCTTATCTTAGTATATGTATCCCAGTTTAGCTATCTCCCTGCTGCTCAGCCAGTGTGAGTGTTGACAGTGGAATTTTGGTGTGACTGTGATGCTTGGAATGCTTGGGTGCCTGTGTGGATGAGTGGTGACAGTTGGAAGATGGGCTGAGCAGCAGGCAGGCTGCTGCTGGTGGGGCTGGTGTAGAAGGATTACCAGGCTGAAGACCAGACGTACATTATTACCATCCTGCAACCTGAACTTTATAAAGAAATACTTAAAATATAACTCGGCTACGTCTGGTAAGATACAACAGGAACCCACGGGAAGTCTAGTAGAGGTCTCCTTGCGGGGGAATTCCAGGGGGCACAGCAATACATCCCCAGCCATACCTCAGGAGGGGGGTGCCCAGGCATGGTCTCAATGGTGTCCCAATTAAACCCTATAAAAGAAATATTGTCTTGTATAAAGACTGGCCTTGTACGTTCTGTTGCAGTCAGTTCACAGTCCTCTGAAGGTTGTGGAAATGCTGTTGCAGCAAGACCCAGAGTGGTTTATCGCCCAAGATCCCTGGTGTGGGCATAGGATCCTCTTAGTGAGCCCCACAGTAAGCACTCCTATCCTTGCTCTGACATAGGTGACGTGGAGCGCTCCTGCGAGCAGGTTGCGCCCCTCCTAGACGAGACACGACCGGCCCATTTCAGGTAATCTTCCACCTTCTGTGGATTGGTGAAAAAATATTGCTTCCCTTGATGAGTGACTCGGAGGCGCGCTGGGTATAGCATTGCATAATCTATTTGGGCCTGCTGCAACTTCCTCTTCACTGGCAGGAACTTCCTCCTGGCCTCCTGTACCGCCATTGTGATGTGTGAATAGAGTGCAATGCTATTTCCTTCAAATGTGAGTTGCTTCTTCTCCCTGGCAATCCGGGGGGCAGTATCGTGGTCGCGATAATTAAGGATCCTTGCGACAATGGGTCGCAGTGGTGCACCCATAGTGGGCCAAGGCCCCAGCAAAAGATGTGCCCTCTCGACCACCAATTGTATTGAAAAGGCCTCAGCACCAAAGATGGCCTTGAACATTCGTTCCACATAGTCCTCCATTCGGTCCATGTTCGCGCTTTCCGTTACCCCCAAAATGCGCACATTGTTTCATCGTGAGCGCGGTCCTAAATCCACGTTTTTGGCGGCAATGACGTTTTAAGAGGCGCTCCATGTGTAACAGTTGTTCCTTCCTACCGTCTGACGTGTCTTCGAGTTCAGAGATTCTGTGCTCCGCTTCATGTATGCGGTTATCGTGTTTCTCCAGCTTCTGAGCAAGAAAGTCGACACGTGTACATATAGAGTCCATTTTAGCTTCTATTGATGTAAGGCTCTGTTTCATAGTCATCAGGATGGATTTCATTTAATCTCCTGCGAATTGCTGGGTGGTAGGGAGTTGCTCGGCCATCTGGGTTTCTGTATCCTTGGACTGAGATCTCGCCGCCCTGCGGGTTGACTGCTTACCCTCAGTTCTGCCTATAGTGGGCCCCTCTGCGCCGTGGTGTAGGCAGTAAATGCCTCAGTTGTCGTTATCACAGCACTTAATGAAAGGCTCTCTCTCACTCCTCGGTAGCGACCGAGGCCGCCGGCCATAAAGAGTAGGAGCAGGGTCCCTTCTTCCGCTTTCCAAGGGTTCTGTCCCCGATTTGAATGGGGTGCGAGCCGCCATGCCAAAGGTCCTTTCTACGCCTAGGTTGGGGTTCAATTTGGTGCAGCCTCGGTCACCATCCACCACTTTTAACAATATGAGCCCCGAGGGAGCTAGCCTCTCCCACACTGCGCCTGCAAGCTTACTCTGTTTGGGGCCGAGTCTCCTCCGATGTGTGTCGCGGCCTCTCAGGGTCGCCTGGCTGAAGTGAGTCTCGCTTCACTCCCTGCGGGAGTACCCACAGTCGCTGCGCAGCGGGCAACCAACACTGTTGCTTCCACCCCAGCGCTGGCACCTCAGGTATGGGTAGCCGGCCGTCAGGCCCCGGGCTTTCCTCTTCCAGGCTGCTGCGGTCCATGCCGCGCGCACCACGTCTTTGTGTATTTGCAGCTGTCCACCGGGTGCCCTCTGCAAGTTTCGTGGTCTGCTCTCCGCTCTCTTCATCTCTCAGGCAGAGGTGGGGTCCTACAGCGGCCTAACTTCACCCCCGCCGCTATGGGAGCTCCTCCGGTGGTATCACCATGCCAAATGATAAGCACTTTGTCGATGTTTTGACACCACAATTTTATGTGCTGTTTGTATGGGTTGTTATCAGCATAACAATGAAGTCAGTTTCGAACTGATGTACATATAGAAAGGCAGCATTTGGGACAAAAATGCTGCTCATCGAAGTTCCTTGTATCTGATGGTATAGATTGTTCATCATACTCAAAGAAGATTTCTTTGACAGCCAGTTGAGCACATTCAGTCACACAACGTCTCGGTGTAATCAATTCCCAATCTGTATTCCCTAAAATGGTCTTGATAACCTCTATAGTACAGATCTGATGGGTACTTTTATAGAGTGCCTCAGTGTTCATAGTGAAAGAAGGTCTCTGTCAGAGTCGATAGTGAGATTTTATAAGAGATAAAATATATCTTTGGTGTCCTTCAAATAAGATGGCATCTTGCTGACCGATGGTTTCAAAAACCAATTACAAAATTGGAAAAGTAGTGCCAGAATAGGCCACATATCTTGACATAAGTATACAAACAAGTATATAAAACACAAATGTGGCGCAAGATAAAAACTATTACAGTTTCATTATTGGCATGAATACGAGGCATTCCATCTGCAAAACGCAAATTAAAAAGAAAAAGATCTAAAAAAAGTAATGGTTGTGAATAAACAGCGTAGAGGCTCATCCTAATAAAAACCTAACAACAAAAACCTCTTCTTTAGGGTCCGCTATGTTAATAGGAAATAATTGGGGCCACCTAAAACCATTAATCTAGTTATTTCGATTAAAAACTAGTATGAAAAGTTCGATATGGCGCTAGGCGTAGGCTACATCGGACAATTGTGTAAAGTGTAAATGCATCGTTACAGTACCAGGTACATAAAGTGCAAACACAAGGTCATCCCCTGTACTAGCCCTATATTGCGCTGTCTATTATGATTAAAAATGGCCTCTAATCAGTAAATAACTTTTTCCTATGTCTAAGTGCTCTGGCGAGGAAACTTTCAAGCCCAAAGCAAACTGTGGGGGAAGACAGCATTTGTAAGTACATCAAAGCTGGTCTTACTTGTGCAAATTGATTGTTTCTTACCAGCAGAAGAATGTATCTAGACCTTAATGCCTGATAAAAATCACAAAAAAACATGAAGTGTAAAATGTCTTGATCCGAGAAGTTATCACAGGAACACGGTTTTAAATCACCCAGCTTATAAAATTCTTTGGGAACAGCTGAAAACCAATGAATTAAGTTAAATCTGAACCTTGTTAATAAAAAACGATGGTCGACATTGGTAACAAATGACAACTAAGGTTCCCCCGGGGGCATATTTTCAGCAAAATATATTGTCTCACTGTAGGTTTGAGTAACTCTCTATCCTCTCTTTCACGTTGCCACCTGGTTAGCAACATGTTTTTTATATCCTGCATCTCTCCTGGCCGTAGCTGTCTAGGGTTGGTAAATAGGTCTATACAATCTGCACTCTTCAACATCAGCTTGCCATTCCTAAGCCATGGTGTGTCAAGTGCGCCGGCATGTTATCTGCAGTCCTCAATCACAGGCTGATTTATTTAAGAGCTGGGCTAGACCAAATTCTAAACCACTGCAAAATGGGTGCCAGAGCAATGAGGTCAGTGATGTAACCTAGACCCACTTCCTCATGAACCGAGAACGATGGAGTACTGACAGGAACGGGCAGGAGACAACGCAGGAATTTATTTTCAATCACCTTGAGCTCCCCAACATCTTTGTACCCCCAGACATCACACCCATAGGCTGCCATTGAGAGGCACTTCTCACGGTACACCATAGCAATAGCTTGCACCGGTTAAGCCCTGAGCCTCTTGGCAAAGTCCATAGTCGCACCTAATGCCCTCATTAAGATGTTCTTTTTAAGGGATTTTTGTGCTAGCCAGGACCCTCTGTCATCGAAGAGTACTCCGAGACAAGGGAAGGTCGATGCTTTGGTGAGTTCAATCCCTTTACCAAAAAACTTGGACCTAGCGGCCTTCTGGCAGCCAATCATCATTGTGTGTGATATGGTGTAGTTAGAGGACAGGTCTAGGGAATCCATGAAATCTATGATGGCATTCAAAAGATGTTGTAGGCCCACGGCAGTCCGCGCAATCAGGACCTCATCATCTGCTTTTAGTAAGGCAGGTATGAATTTGGGGCCCACTCTAGGAAAGTCCCTACAGGCAGCTGTCAGAACCTCCCCCAATTCATTAATGTATAGGGTAAATAGCAGGGGTGCCAGAATGCACCCCTGCCTTACCCCCTCTGTACCCCCTATGAGGCTGACAGACTGCCGTTTTCATCATTCCTCACAGAGGCAGATAGGTTAGAATGGGAACTATGTAAAAAGGCCACTAGCTTGGGTTCACTGCCCAAGTCCAGGAGAAAAGGCCAAAGCTTGGATTCATTAACTCGGTCAAAGGCTGAAGTAAGATCCATAAAAGCCAAATGCAGGCAACCTCCCTTGGCTACAGTATATTTACCCATGATCACCTTCAGGTTGACACAGTGGTCCAGTGTCTCTCTCCCATGTCTGAAACCGTATTGCAACTCAGATATCAAATTGGTATTTTCCAACCAGGATGTTAGGTGGCTCAGAACAACCTTCCCCATAATTTTGGCAGCAGAATCTAAAAGAGAAAAAGGGCGATAACAGCGTGGGTCATCCCTTGCCCCTTTTTAATAAATAGGTAGTATGATAGCATTAGACCAAGTGGGAGGGAAGCCACATTTACAAGCTGCATTAAAAACGTGAGTCAGCACCTTGGCCCAGGTTTGGGGGTCAGCTATGTATAAATCTGGGGAAACCCCATCTGGGTCTGGGTGCTCTCCCCCCTGCTATGGCAGAGATTGCTTTACATACTTCGTCTGTGCTGAAGGTCAGTGGTTGAATGTCACTCCCAGGCACCCACGTCCACTATACATCCCCTCGAAATGGGTAACCTATATGTTGGGGGCGATGGTGCAGTCCACCCTGGAGTTTGCTATACCTACAAAGAGAGGTCTATTCACAATCTCCCATGATTTGGAGCTGTTGGTTAACACGCAAGTCTGCAGTAGATCCTCCCATGCCTGCTCCTTAATTTATTTTTTCCTCCGCAGTGTTGCTAATTTATATGCTTTCCTGCATGCCCTATCTTTACTTCATCCCTGGGCCGCTGCTTTAGGGCATCCATTAGATTTCTATGAGTTCTGGAGCAGCTACCATCAAACCACTTTTCTTCTTTAGTGTTCCTGTGTTTACCATGGGACAAGAGGTCTGTGGCGATCTGCTCACAGAGTCTGCCAAAGGCATCAAGAGCCTCCTCATCCTGCGAGCCACTTTCTAAACAGAGTGCAATATCTCCTGCATTCGCTGTGTATAGGTTTTCTAAAAATGCCCCTGACATCACCTTGTCCCACTTCAAACTCCGGGCTTGGTCCTTAGTATGAAGGATTTTATTAGACAGACCTTTTTTTTCTTATCATCCATGTCAAAATCCCAGGTTAGGTCCAACATTATAGGGATATGGTCACTGAAATTGTTCCAAGTTACACTCAGGGATTTCATTGCAGAAGGGCAGATAAGATAATGAAGTCAAATGTGGAGGAGCAGCCCCTACCAGTAAAAGAAGGAGTAGCTTCGCCCTCCCCTGTCTGCTCCAGTCAGTACAGGTTTTTGGCCGCCAATAACTCCTCCAGCAGGTTACCTTGCTCGGAATGTTCAAAGTGCATTGGAACTGGAGTTGTGTCAAATGGGCCTTTCGAAAGGACACAGCCTTGCTGACATAAATGTATGTTAAAGTCACCCAGCATCATAACCTGGTAATAGGCGACCTTTTCCTCTCCATAAAATTCCCAAAAACACTTCAGGGAAAGGATATGTTCGTTTCTGTTTGCCTGCCAAAGGAGTTATAAACATTCACCACCAGCAAGGGGGGTTTGTTATTAAACATCAGCTCAACTGCTTATATATTTGGTGAGGTATGTTCCCCCAGGGTGGTGGTGCGGGGGGTCTTGAGGGAAACTAGAATAAGAAGACCACCCTTAGCTCGCCCTGCAGGAGAAGGGAGTGCAGCTTTAAAAAATGACAAAAACCTGTCTATTAAGAAAGAGTTTTTAGTGCCCCATGTTTGCTGCATGGCTATGATGTGATATCCCCCAAAGCATTCCAACCACCTTGGGTCATCCCTTTTTGACTTCAGCCCGGCAATGTTCCATGTCATGACTTTAAATGTAGGGGGTGTTCGGACTCAGGCTTTTGGATAAAACAGCTTCACCATCCAAAGGACTCTGATGCCTAGGGCTAATAGGGCCAACTTGTGGCGGCATCCCACAATGGTGCAAACCTATTGTCAAGTGATAGATCCTTCCCCGGAGCCTCCCTCTGAGCCATCCCTTGAGGCCTTATGGTGGTGCAACCTGTGCCTGCTAGCCTGGAAGAGTGGGGGGGTGGGTAGAAATACTGTAAGGAGACAATCCTGATCCTTGTACTGTGTTTGAAAACTGCTTTGTGTAAGTGCTTTAGTGAATCTTGGGTGCCTTAAGTTAACAACGCAATCCCCCTCAGTGTTCTTCTCCATGTCCTGTCCCACCCATCCAACTCTTCTTGCCATTATGATATCGGGGGACAGAAGATGCCCATTTACTAGGGTGTTAGTGCACCGGTGCTTTACCTTAAGCATGAAGTCCACCGTGGTGTTCCTCACTCCCTGCTTAATAGCTGGTACCCTCGTTAAAATACTGACCAGGGGTGCTGATTCGGGTGGTAGATAATATGATGTCACCCGTCCGTGCTATATGAGACCCATTCAAGGAAGATGCGCTTTGTGCAATACTCCTTGGCTGATCAGACACTGGGAGGGTGCCTTCCTGCCCGGTGATACATTTGGCCTGGGTAATTTGGGATGAACCAATCCGACTCAGACCCCTCGATGGACCCCTCATGTCATTTTACCCCCCTATCGTAGTCTGACCGGCTCCCTCCATTGCATCCCCTGTGGCAATATCAATGACTCCTGTGAGACCACCCTGACCTTTGGTTACCGAATCCACTTCCTTTGTACCTAGTAGAGCCTATCTTGGGGCAAAAGTGTTGGCATAGCTTTGCCTCAATCCCCTCTAAGCATAACATAATGGGTGCCAGCAAACTTTTTATTTATTTATTATTTTTTTTTTTTTTTTTTAAACTTGTTTTTATTGGCACTTATAGTAGACATACAGGAGCAGATCACAATATGATTGTCAACTATTAACTCCACAGCATTACACCAATGCAGTGCAGCTAAAAGAGCGATACCAGCACACCGTGTCCATTAGTGCCCTCTATCTAACGCCACGACGTCGATTTCAGAGACAATACATACAGTGTGGAGTGTTGTGTAGAATAGGGGACACCATAACAAGGTCAGACCTCCTATAGTTATGCTCACAGGATTTTGGAAATCATAAGGTGTCTGTCAAATTGCCATAGTTCAAGGCGAGATTCAAACCCAGGATGCTGTGGCCTACAGGCCAACCCTTTCCAGTCTGCTCTTATGGATCACAATTTCAACTTAAACAGTGAATTCACTATAAAGAATGAGAAGGTAGAAAAAGAGATAGCAGAGAAGGAGCAAGTAGGGAAGAGAAGGAGGCGAGAATCAAGGGAAGGGTGTGGCGGGGGGAGAGGGTGTTGTCGCCACCTGACGTCAGGGGGTATAGCCGGCACTTTGGCGTTCAGAGTCATTAATGCTCACTGGAATCATGTACGTAGAGGCCGGAATCTCCTACTTTAGAGAAGGGGCAGGGGTGTTCAGAATCTAACGCGTAGGCGCCGCCCCGGGGGGGGGGTCAAGTGTGCCCATCCGTGGATTTCCAGAGGCTATCCTCATCTGGCGGGTATACAGCGTCCTCGAAGAGGCGCAAAGCCCGCAGTCTCGGGGGCTGGAGGCGAGCGTGTTCCAATCTGCAAAGGTAAGCCACAAGTGGGTGCCACAGTTTGGTGAATTTGGTGTCCTGTAGCTGCAAGCGCGCCGTGAGTAGTTCCATGGCAATCGTGTGCCACAGGCGGGTGAACCAAACGTTAATCGGGGGTGTGTCAGCTTTTTTCCAGTAGAGAACAATGATTTGCTTGGCAGCCCCAAGCATGTGGAGGCAGAGATGCCAGTCTTGGTGGGTCATGGCACGCAGGTTCACCGGCCGAAGGCCCAGGATAATCGCAAGCGGGTTTTCGGGCAGTGGGTAGCCTATTACCAGTCGGATATGACTGAGGACCTCCTTCCAGTAGATGGTCAAGAGTGGGCATGTCCACCAAATATGCAAGAAATCTCCCGGTGCACTAGTGCAGCGCCAGCATAGGGGGGAGGAGGTGGGAAACATTTTATGCAACCTGTGAGGGGTATAGTACCATTGTGTCATAACCTTATATGCGGATTCCCGCTGGGGGATGCTACGAAAGACCTTCGGGATATCTCGCCACAAATGTTCCCATTGGGTGGGTGTGATATCCGTGTCTGTGGATGATTGCCATCGCAGTTGGTAGGCATGGGGGGTGGTGTGCTGTGAGTGTTGGAGAACTTGGTATGTGCGGGAGATTAGGCCCCTGGAGTTATCAAAGGAGCGCACTAACCGTTCGAACGCAGTGAAGGGGCGAGTGGCCGCCCGTGTCAAAGAGGACGCCTGAACCCAGTGTCGCAGTTGAATGTATTGGAATCTAGCCCCCTCTGGTAACTGGAAATCGCGCTTACATTGCTCAAAGGTTTTGAAGGCGTCTCCCATGAAGAGGTCCCAAATCGTCCTGCACCCCCCCCTCCGTCCAGTCTGCGAAGTAGGGCGGGTGAAGAGCAGGCGGGAAGTGAGAGTTGCGAGTGATGGGGGTATGGGGGGACGGGAAGGATGTAAGGCCTCTGCGTACTGCTAATTTGTCCCAAATCTCGAGCACCGTCTTAGTGGGAACCGCGATATAGGCGCTGCGCGAGCGAGCGAGCGTCCCGCGAGAGCCATGCAAGGTCCCAGATGGGGCGGCAGGACACTGCCCTGTCCATATGAAACCAGACTTTTTCGCTCTCCCATGCCATCCACTCCGATATGAAGCGAAGGTGTGAAGCCCAATAGTATTCCAACAAGTTGGGGCAGGCCAGTCCTCCCCTGTCGCGCGGAAGCATGAGTATTTTATTAGAGAACCGCGGTTTACTCCCTCCCCATATAAATGTGGTAAGCTCGCGCTGAAGGCCCTGTATTTGATGTTCCGGGATGGGTGTGGGAAGGGTCTGAAAAAGGTAAAGTATCTTTGGGAGGATCGACATTTTGATCGTATTTAAGCGCCCCAGCCAGGCTAGCGGAAGGGATTTCCACGTTCTCAAGTCTGCCACAACAGCGTTTTTGCACTCCTGCCAGTTTGCTTGGGACCATGTGGCAAGGTTGGGAGTTATGTTAAGCCCCAGGTATCGAATAGAGCGCGATGCCCATTGATAGGGGACAAGAGATTGGAGCATGGCGACCTCCTCCGCCGGAATCGTTAGGTTGAGGGCCCATGATTTTTCATCATTAATTTTAAGCCCCGAGACCTGTTCAAATGATTGGAGCACTTTATGTAGGGCCAGTAGGAAGGTTCGTGGGCGTGATAAAGTGAGAAGTAAATCGTCAGCAAACAGGGCCATTTTGTGATCTAACCCCCCCAATGGAATGCCATGTATATCAGGAGACTGGCGGATCATGATGGCCAGCGGTTCCACTACAAGAGCAAATAAGAGGGGTGAAAGGGGACATCCCTGTCGGGTGCCCCTGTGAATAGAGAATGGTTGTGTGAGCTGACCATTTACCCGCACCCGAGCCAGGGGGGAGAGGTAGGGAGCCATAATCCTCGGAATCATCTGCGGACCCAACCCTATTTTCTGGAGGACAGCACGAAGGAAGACCCAGTCTACTCGGTCAAATGCTTTCTCAGCATCGAGCGATAACAAGCAGGCGGGAATCTGCCAATGATGCGCCTTCCCGATTAGATGGGCAACTCGCCGCACATTGTCTGCTCCCTGTCGTTGGTGGATAAAGCCCACCTGGTCCGGTTCTATGAGTCCAGGAAGGTGCAGAGCAAGACGCTTGGCCAGTATTTTAGTATAGAGTTTGAGATCCGTGTTTAGGAGCGCGATTGTACGAAAGGAGGAGCAGAGTGTGAGATCTTTCCCCGGTTTGGGGATTAAGGCGATTTCAGCCATGGCCATATCTGCAGAGGGTCCTACTACGTCGGTATAAGAATTAAAGAGACGGAGCAGATGCGACTTAAGCTGCGGGAAGCATGCGCGAAAGAACGAGACCGGTAAGCCGTCCGGCCCCGGAGTTTTGCCGAGAGGAAGATCCTTCAAAGCACCAGCGAGTTCCTCCGGAGTGATAGGATCCTCCAATAGCTGAGAGTGATAGCTGCTGATCGGGGACCACTCGCAGGCATCTAAAGCAGCAAGGACCTGGTCTAGATCGGGCGACTCTCTGGCATAGAGGGAGGAGTAATAATTGTGGAATGCTTGCATCTTGGCGGCTTCAGTGGTGGCCCAGGTACCATCTCCCAGTTTGAGCTTGGTGATGTGTGCTTTGGCGGCTCGCGTACGAAGGCGGCATGCCAGCACCGTACCCACCTTGTCCCCCCCGTAATAATATCGTTGTCGCAGAGCCAAAAGAGCGTGTTCCGCTCTGTTGGTCCTGTGCGCCCGGAGTTGACCCCGCAGCATAGTGAGGCGCCTTTTGTGCAGTGCCAAGGGGCGCTCCTGTTCCAGCCGCTCGAGCGCCTTAATATCCCGGGAGAGTTTGTCTTCAAGCAAACGAGCCTCCCGAGCCCGAGCTATGGCAATGGACGTGATGGTACCGCGAATCGTGGCCTTAAACGCATCCCAAACTACTGGGAGTGGGGTTTCAGGGAGGTCGTTGGTCTCGAAGTAGGACGTTATAGCTTCCCGGATCTCTGCCGCATCCACCGGGTCTCTGAGGATATGGGGGGGAAATCGCCACCGAGAGGGACGGCCAGGTCGGGAAAAGCGATCCTGAATGAGAAGTTCCACATGGTCGTGATCGGAGACAGAGATGTCAGACATGGACGCCGAGAGGGTGTCTGTGACAAGGGAGTGCGAGACAAAAAGGTAGTCTATGCGCAAGTAGGAGCGATGAACATGAGAGTAATAAGAATAATCACGGATGTCTGGAGAGTGGTACCTCCAAATATCTATGAGGCCGAGAGCGGTTAGTTGCTTCTTCAAGGTCGAGGACATGGCCCCCGTCCCATGGAAAGAGCCCTCGCTACGATCGAGGCCCGCCTCCCACACCAGATTAAAATTTCCCCCCAGGATGAGACCCGGATCTGATTGTGTGATGTGTTCCCGCAACAAACCCCGCAAGAAGGAGTCCTGAGCCTGGTTCGGTGTGTAAGTGTTGCATAAAGTGAGGGTTCGATACCCAATCTTGACCACCACCTTGAGAAATCTGCCATCCTTATTATGGACTACCTTGGGATCCCCTTGGTGTATGCCTGCCCGACAGAGGTTTGCTACCCCCACTGATTTAGTGGGTGCAGATGCCCAGAGTTGGAGCGGGTATCGTGGATGAGCCATGCGGAGGACATCTTCGCGCAGGAGGTGGGTTTCCTGCAAGAATATGATGTCCGGATTTTGCAGCAGAAGATATCGCCAGATCAGGCGACGCTTGTTGGGGGAGTTGAGTCCCTTCACGTTAAGGGAGAGAAGTTTCAGACAGGGTACAGAAGTCATGATTTCAGTGCGCCATGCGCGAACGCTGTCCCAGGCAGAAGAGTAGGGGCAGTGTACAGGGTGCCTCCCCCCTCTCCAGCACCGCGCCAAAGCAGGCGAAGCAGACAAAGGCCATGAGGGGCGCTGCAGGGTCTAGTGCAGTGTGGGGAGAGGAAGGGCCGATCTGCACGGAGGGAACTCCCACCACGATCAGGACCACCCCCCGCCCAAGATAAGGAGAAGAAAAGAGGGAGAAGAAAAGTGAGAAAAAAGAAACATAGTACTCAAAAAATAACAGCGGCCAACGTGGCCAACAAGGTCTATTCCAGTCCGGGGAGCAGCCAGGTACAGAGACAAAGGCCATCCCAGAGATGTCACTCTCCCAGGAATAGCAGTGGAAGCGGGTCATAGGAGATCAGCAACGCCCATCAGGAGCGCAGTCCGGTGCCGCCGTCGGGTTGCAGTTCCGGCACGGAGTAGTCATGCCGTCAAGAAGGCGGCCGGGGTGCGGGCTGTCAGCCACACCCCCTCCAGGAGTCGAAACCTGGGGCGAGGGAAAGACAGGTGTTTGGCAGCCCTACTTCGTTACTATTTTCCAGAGGACCGGGAGCCCGGGGATGAGTGACCAGCTTCTAAAGAGCGGATATGCTGTATAATGTCCTGTTTCTCCTGAGATGAAGTGCAGATTCCCCGGGGGGAGGGGCACCTGGAACGGTTTACCTTGGTCCTTTGGGGCTTTGCAGGCTCGCAGTTCAGGGGAGGCATGCGTGATGGGCATAGCGGGCGGTGTGTTTGGGATCTGCAGCAGCTGGGCTGCTTCTCGGAAGGATCGTAGGACTCGGCGTTTTGACTCCCACTGAAAAATAAGTGCGAACGGGTGCCCCCGTTGATAGCGGATTCCCAGCTCCCGCAGCTTATCCGTTATGGGTCGAAAGTCTCTGCGGCGTCGGAGCGTTGTGGGTGCAAGGTCCTGGAACAGTTGGATGGGAGCGCCCTGGTACCTGAGTTCTGGTTTGTCCGGCGCCGCCTTGAGGATGGCTTCTTTCTCTGTGAAGAAATGGACCCGGGCCAAGATGTCAGGAATGAGGCCAGGGCGTCCCGGCGGGCAGACACTCGATGGGCGCGATCCAGGGCCGGTGGGGATGCGTCGTCATTCCTCCCGATGTCCTGGAACAGGTCTGCTACAAAAGTCATGATGTCTGAGCCTTCAGCCCCAACCGGAATCCCCCTTAGGCGCAGGTTGTTGCGACGCCCTCTATTTTCCAAGTCCTCCTGTTTAATCTGCAACTCGATGTGTTGCTCTTCCAGGGTGGCTAGGCATTGCCAAAGGTGTTCCTGATCTTCCGAGCGGGCATCAACTGTTCTTTCAAGATCATCCACTCTTCCCCCCTGCTCCACCACATCCCTCCGGAGTTCCTTAACACAGGCCTGGACCTCCGTGCGAAGTGAGCCAATTTCAGATTTGAGTTCGTGCATGAAGGTGGTCATGAAGGACTGTGTGACAGGTTCAGAGGGACCTCCAGCTGACGATGTCATGTCCACTGCGGGAGGTGGTCCCGATTTGTTCCACAGGGCCGCCACCGGGTTATTTTTAGGGGGTGCGGCGGGATCTCTCCCAGTCCGTGAACGAGTCATGGCCCCTCAGGGCGTTATGTCGCGTGCAGGGGGCCTGGGTGAGGGGGCACAGCACAGAGTCAGACTGCTACCCGGTTCGGCTGAAGAGAGTATTCCTGCCAACAGGACCCGGAGGTCGTCGAGAAGAAGGCCAACAAGGGTAGCGTGGCATAAGGGCAGCCCAAGGATGCGTCCCTGGGTCCCCCGGTTGCTCCACTGGCTGAGTGGGGATGCGCAGGGCACAGGCAGGAAGGGCCGTTAAGGCGGTAAGGTCCAGATCAGGTATGCATGTGGCACCGCCACCCCCCTACTGGGACATGCAGGAAAGATCCGCCTGCGTAGACTGGGCCGTAGATTCAGGTGGTAAGGCAGTACTCGGCGGTACTGCCCCTCTTATATGGCTTTCTAGGGGGACCCAGTAGAGTCTATAAAGGTACTCACAGTGTCAAGTAGTGAGGAGCCTTCCGTCCCCGGGAGACAGCAGGCAGCCGCACACAGCGTGGGCCCACCAGGGCGCTCCAGCGAAGTCACTTCCAGCAAAACTATGGGTCCGGGCCTCCAGTCCCCAGGCCCTCACCCCAGTCCTCGAACTCAGGAGCTCGCTCCGCGGTGCAGCAGTAAAAAGGGAACAGGGAGTCCAAAGTCACCAGGCGACCCCAGAGTCTGCGTATGCCCAGGACGGTTGGTGCCCTGCCCCCAGCCAAGGCTCGATACGGTAGTGCTCTGCGCCCCACCTCGTGCGGCCCAGGGCCTCCGGGCGCGTCCGTGAAGTGTCCCCGGGGTTCTGCCGCAGTCAGAAGGGGCCTACCAGGGTGGCAGAGATGAGTAGCACGCCCTGTACGTCCAGTAGGGTTCAAGAGAGTCCGCGCCTCTGCCCCAGACGCTGAGCCGTGCGGCGCCCCAAGTAGTGGTGATAGAGGGCCTCTGCAGCCCAGCCAGGTAGATCAGGGCCCCCGCCGGGGCAGCAGGAGCGCAGGCCGATTCCCACGAGGCTCCTAGTCAGCGGGGCAGCAGGGGTCTAAGATGGCTGGCAGGTCAAGCATTGATTGGTGAGTTCATAGGGGCCAATCCAATATCACTGGGGGCGTCGGCAGTGGAGTCCAAGGGACCCCGTCAGGTGCGGGGTGTCCCCGCTGATCCGGAAGCCTCCCCGGGCGAGCCCCGTGCAGGGCCCGCGCAGCGGGGTCCTGAAATGGCGGCCAAGCGGGAGGTCGGCAAGAAGGGCCCTCCCCAGGGGGCAGCCGCAGGGTCCCCCAGCCCCCGTACCTCCACTGTGAGTCTCGCTGCAAGCTGCTGTTAGTCTCTGGGCAGAGGGTGCAAGCGTATGGCGGTGTCTGTTTCCTCCGGGGCGCTGGAGGCCGGAGATCTCAAAATGGTGGTCGCGTCTTCAAGCGCCGGGGCGCCCTCCCGCCAGCACCGCTCCCGTCGACGCCTACCAGTTCCGGGGCCTCTTCAAGGACAGCCCAGCACCCCTGGAGGCTTCAGCAGTAGCACGCCCTGTACGTGCAAAGTCCCGGCCGGTCCGCAGCTCCCGCCGGTCGGGTTCGCGCGGGCTCCGCGCAGCAGTGGCCCCAGATGGCGGCCAAGCGGGATGTCAGTGGAAAGGTCCCTCCCCGGGGACCGACCGCAAGTTTTCTCGATCCCCGCGCTTCCCTCGTAACTCTCCTGTCAGGTCGTTGCCAGTCTCCAGGCAGAGGGTGCGGGAGGGCCAGGGCTCAGGAGGTTGCGGGCGCTAAGATGGTGGCTGTAGCCTTGTAAGCCAGGGTGCTCTCCCACCGGCTCTGGTCTCGCCGCTAACGGCCGGTTCCGAGGGTTGCCGGGTCGCGGAGCTGTCACCCAGTTGCCCCTGCTGCACAGATGTCCCAGTTTCGGGTTCCTCCGCTGCTACTATGCCGCTTAAAAACGCTTATAATGCCGGCGGCGGCCCGGAGCTCCCACGGCGTGCGTCTCACTCCATCTGCAGCGAGACCACGCCCCCCAGCAAACCTTTTAACAGTGCTTCAGACCTTGGGAAGAATTTGTCAACAACCTGGGACATTGAACAATCAGCACCCACATCCGGAGAAGCACTCTCCCCTTTCCGTATTAATGGTGCCCTCCTCCCCCCCTTTTCTTTTAACCGGTGGCTCGTCAGCCAGGATATTGTCATCAACAACAGAGTCCTCCACAACCGATTTGTGGCTAGCAGTGGGAGCAGCGATTCCCCTGGTGGCATGGTGACCACCACCTCGGTGTCCATTTGGGGCAGCAGACCAGGTTCTCCTCTAATGGTCTCCAGGGAAAGTCGCCCCCCACAGTATCTGCCCCCTGTGGACAAGAGAATGCTGATGGTGCTTGGGGCCAGACCACAAGCCCTGGTAAATCTTGCGGCAAGACGCCGCCGACACTGTTTGTTTGCGCCCAGAGGTGCCTTCAAGTCCTGCTAGGTCTCCCGCAGCGCGGAACAGGAGAACGCTGACTGTGCTGGGTACCGGACCACAAGCCCTGGTAAACCTTGTGGCAAGACGCCGCCAACGCTGTTTGTTTGCGCCCAGAGGTGCCTTCAAATCCCTCTGAGGTTCCTGCAGCGTGGGACAGGAGAACGGTGGCGGTGCTGGGGGCCGGCCCACAAGCCCCGGTAAACCTTGCAGCAAAATGCCGCAGCGGATGTTTGTTTTCGCCCGGAGGCGCCTTCAAATCCTGCTGGGGCTCCCGCAGCACGGGACAGGAGAATGCTGACGGTGCTGTGGGCCAGACCACAATCCCTGGTAAACCTTGCAGCAAGACGCCACCGACTCCCGAGCGTGCACCAAGGCCAAGACTGGGCCTGTCTTAGCCCGTCATAGCCCGACAGAGGCTGAGCTGGGCCACCCCCGTTCACCCGCAAGGTAAAGGCTATTTGTAATGTATTTCCGTCAAAAAATGATTACTATGGGGAAAAGGAAGATGTAACAACTCTTTATTGGTACAATTGATTAACATTAGCAAAACAGTACATTCTTCCCAATGCAGATACAACCTTGAACAACATTCTCTCCTTGTCTGTCTGTTTGTGAGCTCTACAAAATACCTCCTTAGTTGTTAGTTGCTAAGGCCCATGCGTGCATTAGAACTGCAGCAGTGCATTCATGTTATTTAGACAAGATGGAATCAGTTTAGTTTCATTATTTCGGCCTAAGCTCTCTCCCTCCTCCCTCTCAGTTCTTTCCCAGTGTTTAGGCACATCAAGCATAAGGTAGGCCCTGCACATATTAGTAATAATAAAAGAAGAAAAAACACAAACACTGCCCCCAAGAGTACTAGAATCCACTTTCCCCAGTTATAGCTGGTCCAATAGCTTCTACAAAAATCTCGACTTGCTCATATCATGCTCTTCCTGTGCAACCTTTGAAATGTCAAATAAAAGCTCTTGCATGTTCCGAGTATTTTCAGGGATAAAAGTGAAAATTAAATGCGTAAATTACTCAGAAGGGTAAGTAATCTTTGTGAATAGCCCCTGCAATTTGTGAATAACTCCCAGGCCCTTCAGTTTGATGAAGACGTGCAAGTTACACGTTTAGAATACAATTACACTGAGCTTTTGTGAGTAGCCGAAAAGTAGTAAATTACTCAAAAGTGTGAGTTACCTTTGTGAATCAAGCCCGAACAGGGAATCTGAGGACCACTATGTTGTTGATAGCTCTTAAATCTTGAACCACCATCCAACAAATGCCATCAGCTTTTCATATGGGGAGAAGAGGGTGTCTTAGAAGGGCTTGACTCAGTTCTGCTAATAGATGCCCTGTTGTAATGAATCTTGTGTCACTGGCTCAATTCCTCCTCATTCATTTTGCTCAAGTCTAGTGAAGGTACATTTTGTACTTTCATCAAAATCATCACCTCAGAGGTACTATAAACAGTTCTTCTCATTTCACATAAAAGGTCCCTCCCCAACATAATTACAGGGCTAGTGATCAATAACTCATGTAGCTCAGTAAAGGGTCCTATAGATACAGGAATAGGGTTCAAGATGGGACAAGTGATAACAGAGTTGTAAATACTGACTGTTTGCACAAGTTTTCCCAAGAGGGGTAATTGGGGATCTTCTTTAGGTCTTAAGGTAGAGCGTGATGGTCTATCAACTAGGAAATTCACAAGAAGCCCATTCACCCTCCCCACCACAAAGGGACTATCCTTGTCTACTGGGAGCATAGCAGCCTTCAAGCAGTTACCACCCTCGGGCAGCCCTATCAGGGGTAGCTGGGGCCTTTCAGGACCCACAATGTTGCAGGAAGTGAAGAAATTGATCATACAATGCAGACTGCAGGGGCGGGGCTGCTAGATAAAACTGGGCGGGTGATACAACTGGGGGAGTAGAATCGGCTGGCAGGGCTCGGGCAGGTAGTACCACAGAAGAGACAGGCTGGCCCTGCTGTACTCCTCCTTGAACATTTCCCTTCTCATGCTCCGGCCACTCGTTGTACCAGTGCTCAGGCTTCCCGCTCTTTGAACATATCTCGTGTTGCCTTCTCGCATCACCTCGGCCCCTGCCTCCACTCTTTTATCGGCCACCTGTCCCTCCAACTCCTCTGGGATACTGCTGCTTCAAATTCATTCCTATTCCCTGTTTGGCTGGCGGCATCTTTTGTACAAACTCTGTTTGCAACACCATTAACTTATCCTTGTTTTAATTCCGTTTCCAATCAAGATATTCATTATAATACTGTGCACATACCAACATTTCCTCTATTGTCTTGGCTTTACAACACATCACAGACGGCTGCACTTGGGTGCTAATATCGGGCTGCAGCAACATCACAAAGGCTGCCGCCAGGCCCGGCATTCCCCGCTGAATAGCGTCTTGCATTCCACTGTGTTGCTTGTATACCTGTAACAATCTCTCATAATAAGCATGCACACTCTCATTCTTGTTTTGTTTAGTTTGTATAATCTTCAACCCATTCACACATTGCAGCAGCACCTTTTCCTTTAAATATTGCATCACCACCTTATACTTTTCCATTACTGTTGATGAGGGCTCATACTTGGGACCCACACGCTGTGGCTCCATCTCTGTCCACCTTACAGCCACCTTACAACTATCCTATAAATCTGTGAGGTACTACAATAGAATACAAAGCATCCAGGTCTGTCCACAAGAGTTTTGCTAACTTTATTGTCCATTTTACCTCTGTATTCCACTTTTCGGGGGCTTCCCGCAAACTTGGGAAGTCTTTGGTAAATGACCAGAGATCATAACTGATCTAAGGCACATGAATATGGATTAGTTGCCCCTCTGGCCCCCGTACCTCTCTCAGCGGGTACTCCGGTTCATCACACTCAAGCAATTGCATTTCTGGAATATCACTTTCATCATCAGAGCCCATCGCCTGATCCTCTGGGTCCCCTTTATTCCATTCCTTCTTCAGTCCTTACTCATCCTTCCACATGCTTCTCCTTTCTAACAAATCCTCAAACCAATGCTGCAATGTTACTATCTTTTTCCTTCCTCACTGTCACTTCATTCAATCTCAACAGATATGACGGAAATATCCTCTAGTTCGTCAAACTCACTCCCAGCATTACCGCCTCAGTAATAAGTCGATGATACGCCGCCCTTGCCTGACCACAGGCCTGTACTATTAATTCTACAAATTAATTTCCACTTAAATGTTCCCTTGCCGTCTCTTTTTTCTGTGATTTTACATAATTCTCGAAAGACTTCTTTTTCTTCTCTGATAATTTTCTCACTGGCTTTTTTGGCATATTAGGGGAGGAGGAGGATCGACATTCAACAAATCTTCAACAACACATTCTTCATCTTCCTCCAGCCCCTCAGGAGCTGAAGGTGTCACCAAAGAAGGATGATGTTCACTTTCTCTTCTTTCGCTTCTGCAAAGCTTCCTTTCTTATGCCTGCCAGCCCCATGCACAGCTGTCCATTTACCTTAATCTCATTTGCTTTATCAGTCGTTCCTTGTTCCCACTCATTAAGTGCCTCAACCTCAGCAGGTCTAGGTGGTTTCTTCTACTCATTTATGCATTTACGCAAATATTGCAAGCGTTTTACCTCAAACGAACCATATTCAAGAAAGTGCAATTTCAAATCCTTTTTGGTAAGCTCATGCCATTCTTTCAATCATAAATAAGTATGCATCCTAACCTGTATCAACATTTCGTGCACTGACAGTCACATGGGGTGTGGAGGGGCCGTACTTCGTCCAGTCTGCCTTTACTGTTAGACTTACACAGGTATGGGAAACCTACTGCTTGTATAATTGAAGGGGAACTGCCCCTTCTAAAACATTTCCACATTTTCAACCTCTAAGAGAGCAACCTAGCACATTTCATTAATCTTCCTTGCTTGTGAGGGTTCAGTGATAGAATATCAATGCTAAAAACATCGGTGTTCTAAATATCGAAGAAAAAAATATCGACTACAAAAATATCGACTCCAATACCTTAACTGGTAAGTACAAGAATATCTAATCAAAAATATCGAAGTTAAAAATATAGATGTAACAAATATCGATTTAAAAATATAAATAAAATAAAATAATATATGTTAAATATATAAAATATTAATATAATCTTTAACAAAATTAATTACATTTAAACTTAATATAAAAAATAAACTTAATTAAAAAAATATAAACACACAAACAATAATTTATACATATACATATATTAACTTTGAAATAATTTATTAACTATTATCTTTATTTAATTTTAAACTTTTAAATTATATAAAAATAAGATATATACATATATCAATAATTTAAAATAAAAAAATAACCATTCTATAATTAATTAAAACGTTTAACTAGTAAAAAAAATTAAAACGTACATTTTGCAATACAATAAATACAACAGTAGGGAAAATGTTGGATAGCGGAATAATTAAATTTACTATTCCAACTCCAGTGAGTACAACAGTAGGGAAAGTATTGGATAGCGGAGGGGTAAAAATTACTATTCCCACTCCAAACAGTGCAACAGCAGGGAGAATTTTGGATAATGGAGGAGTAAAAATTACTATTCCCACTCCAGTGAGTGCAACAGTACGGAAAGTATTGGATAGCGGAGAGGTAAAAATTACTATTCCCACTCCAGTGAGTGCAACAGTAGGAAAAATATTGGATAGCGGAGGGGTAAAAATTACTATTCCCACTCCAGTGAGTGCAACAGTAGGGAAAGTATTGGATAGCGGAGGGGTAAAAATTACTATTCCCACTCCAGTGATGGAACAGTAGGGAATGTGTTGGATAGCGGAGATGTAAAAATTACTATTCCCACTGCAGTGATTGCAACATTAGGGAAAGTATTGGATAGCGGAGGGGTAAAATTACTACTCCCACTCCAGTGAGTGCAACAGTAGGGAAAGTGCTGGATAGCGGAGGGGTAAAAATTACTATTCCCACTCCAATGAGTGCAACAGTAGGGAAAATGCTGGATAGCAGAGGGGTATAAATTATTATTCCCACTCCAGTGAGTGCAACAGTAGGGAAAGTATTGGATAGTAGAGGAGTAAAATTACTATTCCCACTCCAGTGAGTGCAACAGTAGGGAAAGTGCTGGATAGCGGAGGGGTAAATATTACTATTCCAACTCCAGTGAGTGCAACAATAGGGAAAGTATTGGATAGCAGAGGGGTATAAATTATTATTCCCACTCCAGTGAGTGCAACAGTAGGGAAAGTATTGAATAGTAGAGGAGTAAAATTAGTATTCCCACTCCAGTGAGTGCAACAGTAGGGAAAATGCTGGATAGCAGAGGGGTAAAAATTACTATTCCCACTACAGTGAGTGCAACAGTAGCGAAAGTGTTGGATAGCAGAGAAACAAAATTACTAAAAACATTTAAACAATAGAATTTTTTTTAAATAATCTTAAAAATAAATAAACAATATTTTTAAAATATCCGATTAAATATATTAAACATTAACATTAAATATATTAATTACATATAACAAAAAGGTACAAATATCTCAAATAAATTAATAAATACATTTATAAACAATATTTATTTAAAAGAAGCAAATATTAACAAACAAACAAAAATATTTAAAAGATAAATGTATACATTTTATTTCCTACCCTAAAACACCACACCAGTATAAAAAAACTTCAACATTTTTATTTAAATTTATTTCCATAATTAACATAATTAATAATGAATTTAAAAAATATTATTAATAAAAAAAGCATAAACATTCATTGAATACACATTCTTTAACACTATAATATGCACAACACACACCTAAAATGAATTGCACAATTACCATAATTAATTCCTAATTAATTAATTTAAATTAATTAACAACTAATTATTAATTCATCAATGAAAAATAAATTACTTCCCACCCTTCCTACCATTTACACCTATAAACACCACAACACACACATGAAATTAATTACACAATTACCATCATTAATTACTAATTAATTCATTAGAATTAATTAACAACTAATTATTAATTCAATGAAAAATAAATTACTTCCCACCATTTACACCTATAAACATCACACCACACACATAAAATTAATTACACAATTACCATCATTAATTGCTAATTAATTAATTAAAATTAATTAACAACTAATTATTAATTCATCAATTAAAAATAAATTACTTTCCACCCTTCCCACCATTTACACCTATAAACACCACAACACACACCTAAAAGTAATTACACAATTACCATAATTAATTCCTAATTAATTAATTAAGATTAATTAACTAATTATTAATTCAATTGAAAATAAATTACTTCCCACCATTTTCACCTATAAACACCACAACACACACCTAAAATTAATTACACAATTAACATAATTAATTGCCAATTAAATTAATTAACAACTAATTATTAAATCATTAATAATAAATTAATTTACACATTTAATACTAAACACATCTAAATTCAACAAATATTAATCAATAAAAGTTATTCAATAAATTTAATAAAATTAAATTACTTCCCACCCTATTCCTCTATAAACCCACAACCCGCTACAGAACTGAAAGCGCAAAATTCAAATAAAAAATAAAATGAAAACTACAAAAAAGAATACATTTTATATAATTAAATTACTTCCCACCCTATTCCCCTATAAACCCACAATCCACTACGGAACTAAAAACGCAAAATTCAAATCATTTTTTTTTTTTATAACTACTAAAATGTTAACACATATAATAAAAATACAAACAATTCTTATACAAAAAACACATACATCACACACATATCAAATATATACTAAAATACATAACATTAATAAAAAATCGATATTTTTAACATCTATATTTTTGCAAACGATATTGAACACTTCGATATTTTTTAATTTGATATTACTTACCTAAAATCGATATTCTTGACCACGAAAATTTGTCTGTTGATATTCTTGACCCATGATATTTTTGCCACGATATTTGTGCAATTCGATATTTTTGACTTGATATTTTGTCTCTGCACCCTTGTGAGATTACCTGGGTATGGAGAAGGCTCTCAATCACTCCTGTTTGCAACCTGTAATCAACTTTCAAACCTCAAAGGCCTACCCCTCAATCATTAACCTGTAGAGGAACTGCAGCTACCCAGAAGGAAGACGCATGCACTTTTCCTTCACCATTCTGCATTTCTACATTCTCTCCATGGTGATGGGAAGGAGAAAAAAACCTGGCATGCCTTTCACTTCTCACTGTCGCCCTAACTGCAGTCTGTCTACTTTCTGTTCAGTTAACCTTTTACTCTTCGTCCCCTGTCGTATGACTCCTCTCGCTCTCAAGGAACTATTAGGGTTATGCAGAGGTCGGAATGTTAGGGGAATAGTCCTCTGTTTTGTGTAGTTTCCGTATCTGCCAGGATCACTGCGACTTGGCTCCCACAGATCCTCAAATCCAACAATAAGTGCGTTGGCTTGGTTGTGTTTTCCTCCAAACTGTTAACACCAAGTTCTTAAATGAAGTTCTGGAGTAAGATTGTTCTTTAAAAGCAAATTTTATTAAGCTAAATGATATCTCGAGCTCAGTAGCTCCAGCAATATCTTTCATATAAACTCAAAGGACAGATAGATATCCTGTCCCTTAGCTATGGAAATTTACTGAACAGTTTGGTTCTCAAGCAATGAAAACAGCCTTGCATTCATTAAACCTGTGACAACTGCTTCCTGGTACAATTGATAACATTAGTAAAACAGTTCATTCTTCCCACTGTGGAAACAACTTTGAGCTACATTTTCTAAGGCTTAGAAAAGAAAATTGTATTTTACTGCCTTGTGTCCCAGTCCGTCCATTGCTTAGCTCTGCAAAATATCTTCTTAATTATTAGTTGCTAAAGCCCGATGTACGTTAGTCTGCAGCAATATGTTCATGTGATTTAGGCAAGATGGAGTTCGTTTAGTTTCTTGATTTCGGCCTAAGTGCTCACAAGCGAAAGTTCTGTTATCTGTAGGGATTCACAAAATTCCCACCACCCAGCATTGGCACGCTTTTTCCGATAAAATCGGTAACCCACTGTGGGTGAGCCTGTTGCCCGTTTCAGTAAAGGCCCCAAGACACAACTTGGAAACAGCTAAATTTCACATTGAAAAGTGACCCATTCTTGTAATATGGGTAACTGCAATATTTTGGCCTGGGCTTGGCTGCCACCATTGGAAGCTGCCAAATCCAAACATTTCTGAAAACTAGACAGCAGTGGTAGTCGAAGGTGGTGTGACTTTTGTGGATCCTACCACGATTTCCTGCCAGTGTCAAGCTTTGGCTAAAATCCCATATTTTCCTTACATTTCTGTGAGTAAACGTACCGTAATCTGCAGGGATCCACATGATTACCTCCACCCAGTATTCCCTCACTGCTGACAAAAACGATACTCTTGGGCGGGCTTATCAGCCACTTCAGTAAAGGCCCCAAAACACGATATGAAGATATCAAAATTTTGCTGTGACAAATGATCCATTTTGGTGATGTTGATAGCAGCAGTGTTGTGGGCTGGGCTGAGCTGTCACCACAGGAAATCTACAAAAATACAGGAGAGAGAAAGGGATTTCCACAATAAATGTGGGGGGGGAATACTCCTGATCCCCTTTAAATTTAGTAAACAAACAATAGGAGGAGTACAACCAGGAGACAAGTCAATGACTCCAAAGTATTAGGAAAAGGGGCACAAGAAAGGAAATGTCCTTTCTTAATGAAGACCCCTCACTCACCAACCTAGTTGGTGACATGCTTCATCATCGGGGTCCCACCCGAATGGCCGAATGCCATCCGGGTGTGCTTCAACACCTGATTACAGTGGAGCAGGTTGTTTTTTGTGCAGGTGAGTGGAAAAAGTGATTTAAAAATTGGCCAGATATAACTCAAAAATTTAATTTAATTATGGAGCAACTGGGCAATATTAAAAATTAGTAACAAGACACCCTTTTGGTTAAATTGACCAACTGGTATCTTTAAGTAAAAATGTGCAAAAAAGTGCGTAAAACGGTCTACATGTTTCAACCTATAATCGATAATACTGGGTTTTCGTCAGGACCAAGAGTACGTGACCCGGGTGGTATACACAAGCTAAGGTGTACCCTGCCCTTGACCACTGTTACCTAACACTGTACTCACAGTTAGGAGACCTTTCATCCGAATAGTTGAAAAGAAAAAATCGACGTTGACCATGTGATCACGTCAACACGCCCCCTCCGTTTTGTACCCGGAAGCGCCCAGCATTTAACTAGTGAGGACGCACCGATACAGATACCTACGGGGAGCTGTGGCGGGTCTGTATTGTAGGCATAGCTGCCGTTGACTGGTGACACGCAGTGAGTACCTCGATTTTATGCGGGTGGGCTCCGCTTAAAACCCCTTTGCATCTACTTACCTCATGAGACTTTCCCGTCTCTATTCGTTATGCTCATTTTTCAGATTGCGCATTTAGAACCAGCACCACGACCCCTCTTCCCATGAGGCACGCGATTTTGCGTCATATAGTAAGCACCCTGTTTTCCTCCCGTCTTGATTCTAGGTATCTTGGATGTAATGCTCGTTTTAACTAGCATGATTGCTACTTTGAGTACGCCCTCACCTATGCATTGAGAGCGCAGACACCCACTTCTAAAAAATGAATGAAAGTGGCGTTGTAATATATTTTCACGGTTTCAATTGATATTCGCGTGTGCTCAGAAATGCGTTTGCATTTCACGGCAAGTACTGCTAGCCAGAGTGTGTAATTATCCACCGGACTGAATGTCATAATTGCGCAGTACTTTGTTTCTTTATTTTCATCACTTGAGCGAAATGTGCACATTGATGTATACTGCCTCTTACTTTAGGAGGCAGATGCCATGTAATGTGTGTTTTCCACGCCCTTTAGTAACACATATTTGGGATATTTAGGAGCACTTAATTTTTATATTTTGTTTGTTTGTGATTGCATATTTGTCTTTTCAGATTTTTTCTTTTCAACTATTCGGATGAAAGGTCTCCTAACTGTGAGTACAGTGTTAGGTAACAGTGGTCAAGGGCAGGGTACACCTTAGCGTGTGTATACCACCCGGGTCACGTACTCTTGGTCCTGACGAAAACCCAGTATTATCGATTATAGGTTGAAACATGTAGACCGTTTTACGCACTTTTTTGCACATTTTTACTTAAAGATGCCAGTTGGTCAATTTAACCAAAAGGGTGTCTTGTTACTAATTTTTAATATTGCCCAGTTGCTCCATAATTAAATTAAATTTTTGAGTTATATCTGGCCAATTTTTAAATCACTTTTTCCACTCACCTACACAAAAAACAACCTGCTCCACTGTAATCAGGTGTTGAAGCACACCCGGATGGCATTCGGCCATTCGGGTGGGACCCCGATGATGAAGCATGTCACCAACTAGGTTGGTGAGTGAGGGGTCTTCATTATGAAAGGACATTTCCTTTCTTGTGCCCCTTTTCCTAATACTTTGGAGTCATTGACTTGTCTCCTGGTTGTACTCCTCCTATTGTTTGTTTACCACAGGAAATCTACCAAACACAGACATTTCTGATAAAATAAGCCCATATGAGTCCAGGATGGTATGATTTGCAAAGATCCTGTTATGTTTTCTTATCTACAATGCCCTACAAACATTAACCTTTGGCTAAACACACATTTTCCAAGCTACTCCATCCAATTTTTTACAATAACTTCACACCAAAGTTGTAGTGTGCCTTCGATCGGCCCACCCCTCACCACAGAGGGAAATATAGGATAAACCCTTCCATATGCCCCCAGGAGTGGTAGGAAGACTGTGAGGACCATTTTGGGGTGCGGACACAGCCTGATGCCCGGGCAGGCCATTCCAACTCCCCCTTTTTCTTTCCTTTTAATAAAATCTTTGGCATTGTATTGGGATTTCAGCCCCACCTTCCCAGGAGGACAGGTTGAGAAAAACAACTTCAATCTAGCCCCCAGTGAGGCTGTTTTAGGTGGGCTCCGTTACCCCACTCCTTTTTCTTTTTTTCTCCAAAAAACCTCCCTGGCATCGTCGTGAGCTTTTTGCCCCCTGGGGCAGGCAGATTGGATATTTAAAATTCTAGTTACCCCTCAAGGGAGCAGAAAGACTGTTTTTTAATATTTGGGGGCGGTGCAGTAGCCAAATGTCTGCGGTACACTCCCTGCAAAACTAATCCCATGCATGTAGTGGGTGGATCCCTGCTTCTGGATTGCCCTGGTGTGGTGAACCCCAACCATAGATCCACCAGGGAGAGATGCTGTTGGAAAGAGAAGATTTTCTTTCCACAGATACCTCTCTTGCATGGATCAGTGCTTTGGGGGGCATCCGGCGCCAACTGCTTTTGTTTCATTTGTGTGATGTCAGCACGCTTTGTGCGGTGATAGTCACAAAAGTAAAACAAATAAGCACCAGAAGTATTTTTTTCCCAATATTTAGGATGATACATTCATATCCTCCACATTATAAAGGTAACGCGGAGGACGGGAACATTCTATTCACTGTGTTTCATGGGGTAAAAGATCTCTTAGGAAAATAGATCCTCAGCCACTTAGTGTTTCATGCTTTATTGTCTTCCAGTAGCGGTCGGTGGTGGGAGTGCCGCCGGGCGCTGACGTGGGGCGGGGGAGGGGCAGGGTGGGGGGTAGTAAACTACGGATTACGGGCGATTACAGGTAAGTACACATATAAATAAATAAAACGAATTTCGTTTCTCGCGCTGCATCGCCAAATGTGATGCAGCGCGAGAAACGAAATTTGTTTTATTTATTTATATGTGTACTTACCTGTAATCGCCCGTAATCCGTAGTTTACTACCCCCCGCCCCACGTCAACGCCCGGCGGCACTCCCACCACCGACCGCTACTGTTGTCTTCATTGTTTAGAACTGGGCAGCATCATAGTGTGTGCGGTCTAAGCGTTATTGACCTGAATCTTCTGAGACAGTTTTTCCTTACCTTCACAACAGGACCCCTTCTTGAGGATTTGTAACATCTCTGACTGACCCTTCCTGCCTTCACCATCAAGCCTAGCTAAAAACTTTGTATAGATGCGTTATACAGTCTGTAATTCGGGCCTTCCTAACACAATGCTAACCAAGAGGGTCTACTAATGAACCCTTCAAATGTGGGTGTCAACATGTTTCTGCCCTCCCAAGATGCTTTCTGAGATTCAGGTGCATTCATCAGTACTTGCGATCCTGGTGATGTTCTATTTAACATATCTAAATAATTTAAATATAAAATGTGTTAAGTGCCAAGCACAGCTGGTGAACAAAACCTACTGGAATGAAAGGATTGACGGATGGCTTTCTTATGACAGAAATAGCAGCAACATAGATTGGACAATAATTTCTCCTAGTCATTCATATCTTCAGCTACTTCATCATCATCTCTTAACACACCCTCGGCCAGATGTACGACCATTGGCAACTGCGACTCGCAAATTGCGCCAAATTGCGAGTCGCAATTTGCGAGTCACAATTGCCAATGTACAACAGTGTCTGAGACACTGTTTGCGATTCCCAATGGGGTCGCAAATTGCATGCCTCTTGCATATTAATGAGGCTGTCGCAATTTGCGACCCCATTGGGAATGGCTGGCACTCCCAGGGATGGTGGCCTGCTGGGGTCAGCAGACCTCCAAGTCTCAGACTGCTTTTAAATAAAGCAGTTTTTTAAAAAATGCAGCCCGTTTTCCTTAACGGAAAACGGGATGCATTTAAAAAAAAAATTAAACTTTTTTTTTTTTTTAATATTGGTTTTATTGGCATTTCAGTTATCTCACATTTATTAGAGTAGGGTAGTTCAAGGTACACAACAAGATTAGTATAATGAAATGTATACATCTTCTAGACGAATTGGCACATCAACTATGTACATTAGGCTATAGGGATATCAGACAGTATCATAAGGTTCCAACTATTTTTTTCCATCCAGGCACCTGGTGTTGGCATTAACAGCTTAAGTTTAGTGTGTATATGTTCACTCTAGAGAACTGCTGGGGTGACATTGTTGCTTCGCATGAGGGGGCCCTATCACGTGGTGGGTAGTGTTGGGATCAATTATCAAGTGGTGCATTTTAACAATCTAATGGCTGTTCGGCTATATGACGGGTGGGCGATGCGGTCAAATCTGGATCTCCCAAGTCGTGTGTTCTCAGCCAAGTGAGGAAGGGACCCCATATGTCTTTTGGTCTGGATGCAGTAGGCATTAGTTCCCAAAAAGCGGTGAGTTGTTCTTGGCAGAACGTCACATCTAGGATCCAATCCTTGATTAATGGGGGTCTTGGTTGTCCCCATTTCATAGCGATTCTATGTTTCGCTAATAACAGTAACATAGCCAGGAGTTTGCGGACCTCCACTGGGGCGTCTTTGACATATCCCAACAGACCCAGTAGGTGCGTGGGTTCTATCTGTGTCATGAGTATGTCCCTTATGTTGTGGAATATCTTGCGCCAGTACATAGCGATCGGGGGGCAATCCCAAGCCAGGTGTAAGAAGGTTGCATGAGCCGCATGGCACCTCCAGCAGTCTGTGTTGGCATGGGCACCCATGCTTTGCAGCTGTGTTGGTGTTCTGTAATATTGGTTTATGAATTTAAAATGTATAAGTCTGAGCTTGTAGTTAGGGGATAGTTGTTCAAGTTGCGCGCAGCAAAATTGCCATTGTTCTTTAGTGATCTGTGGGTTCAGCTCCGTATTCCACTGTTCCCTATACCTGGGTGCCATTACTGGATAGTATTTTTGCATGGAAGTCTATTGCCGTGTGATTAGCCTGTGTGGGAAAGGAGTGATTAGTATGTGTTCTAGGGCCTGTAGGACTTGAGGAGGGTTAGGAAATGTGCTGTGTATCCGACGATACGTAGCCCATATGCGGTGATAGAGTAACCTATCAGAGAAGCTAGGAGGGGGTGTATCGGTTGGTGTTGGTGGTTCAAGAAAGCCATCTTCAGAGTATAGGTCAGCGAATTTGGTGATCCCTAGTTTCTGTGCTCTTACAATAGCCCCCTGATCATCCAGCGGGGGCATTTGTGGGTTTCTAGGTAGAGGAATTGAAGGGGCGAATAGTATCTCTAGATTGGCTGTCTTCCGCAGTCCCTCCCATGCCCATCTCATTGTTTCCGTTGTATCTATAACGTGGCGAGGGCGTTTATATGGTCTGTATAAAGCCACCTCCAGAGGGAGAGGTGCAGTTATGTCTAGTTCAACCATCATGTAAGGCTGGAAAGGGGTTGGGTGCACCCAGTAGTGAAGGAACTGAGCCTGTGCGCAGTAGGCGTATAAAGGAATGTCAGGAGCACCCAATCCTCCTTGACTTTGCGGGAGCATTAGTGTTTCCCAGGCTACCCTGGCCTGTCCCCCTGCCCACACTAGGGAGATCATTAGCGAGCGCATGGTGTTAAAGAATGCTTGGGTCAATGTAAGTGGGAGATTAACAAAAATATACAGGAATTTGGGAAGGATTATCATTTTAGTGATTGCGATTCTACCCGCTAGGGTCAGTGGTAGCTTGGACCAAGGTTTGGTCTTCTCCTCAAGCCAGGTGATTGCTCGCCCAACATTCAGATGCCATAGCTCCTGGGTGTCTCTGCTCAACCAGATTCCCAAATATTTAACTGGGCCATCAGCCCACCGGAGTGGGTATTCGAGGTCGAATGCTGTGGTGCTGTCCGTCAAAGGGAATAATGTGGATTTCTTCCAGTTGATCTGGATACCGGACAAGCCGCCAAATTTGGTAATCTCCCGGAGCATTGGGTTTAAGCTTTCCTGGGGATTCTTGATGTAAAGGGTGATGTCGTCTGCGTATTGTGATATTATTACTCCCCTGGAGGAGAATCCCAGTCTTTGGTCCACATGGTGCTGCCTCAATCGCGCCGCAAGGGGTTCCATCGCAATCGCGAAGAGTAGGGGGGAGAGAGGACAGCCTTGCCTAGTTCCGCAAGTAATGGTAAACGCCTGTGATATTTGACCGTTCACTCGTATGCGCGTGGTGGGATTTGTTTATAATAGCTTAATTTGTTGTATAAATAGCGGACTGAAACCTAACCTAGTTAGTACTGCAAAGAGAAATGGCCACTCTAATGAATCAAAAGCCTTAGTGGCATCTAGGAGTGCAGCCACCGCAGGTAGTTGAGGGTGTAAGTAATGAAGTATCGTAAAGAATGTACGAAGGTTATGAGCAGTAGATCTCCCGGGGATAAACCCCGATTGGTTGGGTCTGGCTATGAGTGGCAATAATGGCTGGACTCTGTTGGCCAAGAGCTTGGCGTATATTTTATTGTCTGTGTTAATAAGAGAGAGCGGCTGGTATGAATCACAGATATCTGGGGCTTTGTCAGGTTTCAATAATAGGAATATGCTTGCCTCTCGAAGCGTGGGGGGCAGAGTGCCACTATCCAGGGATTCTTGATATACTGCCATAAGATGGGGAGCTAGGATCGATGCATAACATTTGTAAAATGCGGCTGGGAGGCCATCCAGCCCGGGGTCCTTGTCGCTCGGCAGGCTATTGATGACTCATGTGACGTCTTCCTCAGTGAAGGGTTCATCTAAAAATGCTCTGTGTGCTCTGTCCAACCACAGCAGTTCTATTGAGTCAAAATAGGGTTGGAAGTCCTCTGGCGGGCCTGTGTGTTGCGAGGTGTATAGGTTGGAATAAAAGTGGGTGAGGTGGTTTATTATTTCTTGCGGCCCTCGTATAGGCTGCTGGGTATCTCCCCTCAGTTCCGTAATGTAATCTATGGTGTGCAAGGGTTTTAGCAGGGAGGCTAGTGTTCTGCCCGGTCTGTCCCCTTCTCCATATCCTCTAGCCTGTGTGTGTTTGCCCAGATATTTAATTTCTCTCTGCGCCTCCTCCTCGAACTCGGTGAGTGTGTTTCTAATGCGGGGAAGTAGCGCAGGGTTGTTGGATTGGAAGTATTCAAGCTCTAGCGTTCGGATCTGCGTTTCGAGAGTTTTGAGCATTTGTCTGAGGGCCTTGAGCACTCCAGCTTGTCTGGCTATACATCGGCCCCTGATGACTGATTTAAATGCCTCCCACAGAGTGGTTGCAGAGGCGACAGACCCCTTATTGAATGAAAAGTACTCAATAATATCTGCTTTTATTTCCTTGCGGAAGGCAGCGTCCAGCAAGGTCCTAGGGGAGAGCCTCCATTGAAATGCCCGACTGGGCGTGGACGGTATCAGTAGGCGGAGCAGACAGGGTGCGTGATCAGATGGGGTTCTGGGGAGGTGTTGGATGTCTGTGGTCCACATGGCCACATCTTTGGAGAGCAGCCAGAAGTCAATGCGAGACCAGGCTGAGTGCTGTGTTGTAATGCATGTGCCTTCTGCTATGCCTGGGTGCCATTGTCTCCAAATGTCAACTAGCCCGTTCTCACCTATTATCGCGTTTAGTGTGGTGCTGGTATTGGGATGCAGCTTGCGAGTTGCTCCCCTGCGGTCTAACGAATCACCGAGGACGGCATTGAAGTCTCCCCCCCAGATTACAGTGTTGCATCCAAATTGTGTTATTGCCCCCCAGAGTTCATGGAAAAATTCAGGAGCATCCGTATTGGGACCATACACTGCCGCCAGGACCACTTTCCTGGTGCCGAGTGTGCCGTCCGCTAGGGTGAATCTGCCCTCCGGGTCAGATTGTGTTCTAATCAGGTTCCATCCCATACCCCTTCGTATAAGAATTGCGGTGTCCCTAGCATAGTTTGAGTAAGTTGCCAAATATATGTCACCCCAGTGTCTGTGTTGGATCTTGGTGCTCGCATTGTTTTGTAGATGCGTTTCTTGTAAAAAACATGTCAATTTTGTGTCTGATGAGGTAGGATTGAATTAGTCTGGCTTTCCTATTGTTGAGCCCACGTATGTTCCATGTAAGACAATTGTATGCAATCATGTCCCGGAGATGTGTATGTCATATGTAACTGCGGAGCCTTGGTGTGTGTGCGCGTCCGCGTGGATCCCGGCATTGTCTCGCTTCTCGGAGATGCTATATGCCACAGTGTCATGTGCCACACTAGGTGTATAGCGATATTCGTGTGCCTTATATTGTAACCACCTTACCCACTTCCAATTGTGAACTCCCTCCCTAAAGAACCAGCCCCCACCCACTCCAACCCCCCAATCAGGTTGAGACTGTTTAACCCTCCCATCAACTAGGGTAACAAAACAATACAAGGCAAAACAAAACTGCAAGAGCAATAACAGTGAAATCGTGGGATCACTCCCTGGGGGCGAAGAGGCACCGGCTGTGAGACCGGGTGGCCGAGGTATATGTTAAGTGATGCAAGGTGTGCGCAGTGTCTGCGCTGTATAGGTAATCACATCTCACTCACGAGTGCAAACCATGATGGCCCTGACGACCCTTAGTAAGAACAAGTACCCCAGAAATCCAGAATAGACACAGCTTCATTGTTAATCATTGTCACTAAGACAATTGTCTGTGGGGTGTGCTCTGTTGGACCCAGTCACTTTTTTCTTGGACACTCCAATGTGTCTAGCGAATTTCAGCGCTGATTTTGCATCGGTAAAGTAATGCGTGTTATTGTCATACGTGACTTTGAGCTTAGCGGGGTACAGTAGAGCATAGGTGATTCAAGCCTGCTGCAGCAACCGTTTGGCCTGGGTGAACTTGCGGGGCGCCGCCTGGACCCCAGGGGTGAAATCGGGGTAGAAAGAGACGGTGTTACCTTTGTAAGAAATTTGTCTGCGTTCTCTGGCTCCTCTAAGTATAGTATCTCTGTCTCGATAGTTCAGGATTTTAGCCAAGATCGGTCTGGGGGTGGCTCCAACTGGTGGTCTGGGGCCTAGCGAACGGTGGGCACGCTTGACCATGAACATAGTGGACGATCTGGACTAAATATGTCTTTCAGTAGCTCTTCCACGAAGAGCTCCATTTTCCCTATAGCAGTGGTCTCGGGAATACCTATGATGCGTAGGTTGTTTCTTCTGGAACATGCTTCCAAGTCATCGTTTTTTGCCCTGATTACTGTTAGTACTTTCTCCATGTTGAGCATTGTTTCTTCATTTCCACTTTCGAAGTCATGCACCTCTGTGTGTCTGTTTTCAAGCTGGTCTAGGCGCTGTTCGTGTGTGTCCACTTGTTTTTTGACCTGATCCAGTTGAGTTGTGAGGATGTCTAGTTTGGAGTCAATAGTTTTGAGACTGGTTTTCATCTCCTGCAGCAGGCTGCGCAAGTCATCGTTGCTTCCCCCCGCATCCTCTCCTGTCCCATGCTCGTTTTCCGCTTCCGCATCTGTGTCATTTTGTCATGTTTGTCTTTTATTTTCGAACATTAGTTTGGTCTGTTTCGCATCGTTCTTGCCCATTATGTGAGTTCTGTGGGAGCTTGCTGGCAGAATCAAGCTTTGGTTGGCTCGAATGTTCACTGCGTCTGAACCACCCTTTCCGAGCTTTCCCTCGGTTAGCGCTGGTTCCCTCGCCACACGCCTGTGATGGAGTTTTTGTCGTTACCCACCCCAGCTTATCTCTGCTTTACTTATGGGCCAGATGTTTGCGTGCGGTTATGCGCTGCTTGTGCTCATGTGGTGGCGTGTCACCGAGGGCCCAATTCTCCAGATGGCTGTCCAGCGGACAACGCGGCTCACGCACTACCTCCTTGGTGATCTGTCAGTTGCTACTGTCGCATCGGGCCAGCCCGCATCCCCCACCCCGATTCGCAGGGTTTGCAGGTCCGCAGGGCAGACACACTCAGCCTGAGTGCCGATCGGATCTCGCACCCCGACCCCACTTGGTGTCCAGATGGCAAGCCTGCCACTCTATAACCGCGGCCCGCGGCGTTGCCTGGGGAGTGTATGTTAGGTGGCCGCTTCAGCTTGGGCCGTCTGTGACCCGTCCCCAAATGTCACTTCAGTCAGTATGCCCCTTCAGGGGGTGTCCTCAGTACGAATAGCCAGGAGGGGGGCCAGATCACAGACTCTCCGCCGTGGATTTGCAGCACAGTGTGTGCCCTCCCATCAGCTGCGTTGTGACATTCGCATGCAGGCCCCGGCTCCTGTATTTTCCGCGACCATTCACTCCTTTGCACTCCCTCGCCTGTCCCAGTGTGCACAGTCGGGTGCGTCTCCGGTGGACACAATGCAGTATTGCGGGAGGGTTGGTTAATTGCCCACAGCCGATTGACAGGTAAGGCCTCACGGCCCTTAAGGCGTGTGTCGTAATCACGGCTTAGGCCCCAGCGCTCGCGGCCGCGCTTCGCTTCCACCCGCACCCCTCACCGGCAACGCGAGTGTCCACAGGATTGTGGAGACTGGGGTCACGGCTGGCTTCTATCTACGGCCCCCTCCTTACTTGGTTCGCCGCTGGGGGTTATTTCAATGCGGGGATTCATCCGGAGGACCTCACTCTCCTCTGTCTCCTGTCCGTCGGATCTCTTCCTCAGAGGAGGGGTCTCGTCCAGGCCGGCCACGTCGCTTCCCCTACGACAGGATCAGAGCCAGTGGGGATGCCGATTTCGGGCTCTATGGGCTCCCTGGTGTTTCCCCCGATGTGCGATGCGCTATTTTCGTGAATTTTATCGTGATTGCATCAGGATTCTTGTCGGATTATGCCTCGGCCAGCAGAGCCCCCTTATCGAGCGGCCATCTTTCTGCTCGGCGAGTCCTCGCCCCTCACTGCCTGCTTTGAAAGAATGTTTGCGCACCTATTCACAAAGGGGAAGGGGTTTCCTGGGGACCCCTTCCCGTTTGTGAATGGTTTACCACCCTCTTGAAGAGGGTGGTAAACTGCGAGTGTTTTGCGACCGCGATTGTGGTCGCAAAACATTCTGATATAGGGTTCAGACTCGCTATTAGGAAGGGACACCCTCGGAACGCCCCTTCCTAATAGCGAGTCTCTAACCCTATTTTGCGAGTCGCTATTTAATTAGCGACTCGCAAAATAGGGTTAGTACATGGCCCACAGGTTTTTTCCATGCACAAACGGGTCTAAAACCCATTTGTGCATGCAAAATTTGGTCGTACATCTGGCCCCCTGTGATGTATTTCTTTTGCTGTCATTCATTCCCCCACATCAAAGCGATAACATTTCACCTCAGGGGTCTGTTTTTCATCCAAGCAATAGCTATGAAACAAGATCAAAGTTTATTCTAGAGTAGAAGTCAAAGGTTACAGGTATTGCAAGTAGTAAGGTAGCAGCCACACCAGGAGCAGCATCCCAGCTGCTCAGCCCACACTCTCCAACTGACATTCACTCAACCAGGCACACATGAACATTCTATGACATCACACTCACTCTGGCTGAGCAGTAGGGCACATAAAACAATGTAACAAATACATGGCAATAAGAGCAGGATACCACACTATACTTCTCTTGACCAGGAGGAGTGTGAGCAATGCTGCCCTTTTCTCTCATTTTACTTTTGGTCTTGAATGGTGATATACCTAGGAGGCAGGCCTGTATTGTCAATTATAAGGGCATTCCTGCCCATTTTTTGTATCTGTCTGATATCTATGTCAATTATTCCTCCAATATAAGGCAAGACCACATTAACTGGATGAAGTCCAACCTTTGTGTTCTGATTATGTGTTTGAATTTGTGGGGTACAATTTTTGTAATAGCTTGGCAAGTTATACGTTTAGTGCAGCATATAAAGTGCTTTGTGTGAAATGGGCATTGCTAGTAGCTGTCTGTCACGAGGTGCCAAACGGAGCTGTAATGGAGGATTATGAAACAGACCTGTTCTCCCCTTAAATATCTCCTCTCCTCTGTTTCCAGTCCACGTCGGAGTCCTATTCCCAAGACCTACACTGCGCCTTTAAGGATCTCAATGTCCGGGACTCTTCACTTACCCACGTGATGTCACATGGACCAATGAGAGCTGAGTTTTCCACCGCGAATGCCTTGAACTGGAACCCTCCTCCCCGAGAGGACGCCGCCGAGTCAGAACGTGAGTGTGGAGCTCCAACGGACGAACAGGCGAGTGCCAAAACGGAGAAGACGACAGACGGAGATCCGCTGTTCAGGACCGAAACCCAAGACCCACCGGAAGAGAGCACGGAAACGGCGGCGGCAGAAGAAAAGAGGGAGCCGGACCCTATCCGGCGCTACGAACTGGCCAGCCACGTTCCCGGAGGAGCGTGGCTTTCTGAGGTACGTGCAGGCCTCAGGGCCGCTTTTGGGAAGGGGACCGGAGACGGTAAACCGCCCCGGACAGAGAAAGGAGGGGGTTGTCAGATCTGGGCTGTTTGGCATGCGAGGCTGCGCGTAAAGAGTAACCCGGTTATACGGCGCTGCACATGCACGCACAACACTGGTGAAGGACCTTGGGTGATACCTCCCTCCACCCCCTGACCCTTACATAGTAAAGACCAACAGGACAACGCTCTTACAGAGCTTTTCTTTCTTTTATTCCCTGAGGAACATCTGTGAAGTTGGCCTGGTATATACAGTCCACTAATTATAGTGGGCACCTTGCACCAGTTCAAACAACCCCTTATTGGAGATAGGTTAAAGACAACCTTTATTGAAAGCTATCCTAGTGGTAGCTATTGAGAGCGTCCTTCAGGCTAAGTCTTGAAGGAATGTAAAGCAGCTTGTTTTACCAGTCTATAATCTCTTGAGTGACCAAATGAAAGAGGACCACACCAGGTATATATTCAAAATATATGTATTTATTGCTAAACACACCCCTCTAGTCTCTTTATGAGGCTAGAGTTCAAAGTACATAAGTTATAAGTTAGTTATCAACAGTAATATCACAAATACACGTTTGAGCCCTAGGGGCGTACCAAACCATATACCAATAAAGTGGTATAAGAACCACGACTGAGCTAGACACAAGGCCTAGAGCCTGTAGTAGTGCTTGGACCACAAGGAACCACCCAAGGTAGTGACACAGGGGACCCACGGGGGACGCGTGCAGTGTGAGAACACAGCCACGAATCGCTGTTGACTTCTATGGGGAAAGTCGCGGTTGGAATTTTAAAGAAAAGGGACACTTAGAGGAGGACTTGGAGCAAACCCCTTTAGAACTGGGTTGTTCTAGAGTCTATACCCACGGGAGCACCGGAGTACTCGAGTTACCTCACCCAGGGAAGCCGGGTGCATAGGTGTCTTTCGGGGTCGGGTTTCGTCGTCGTTTTCAATGACGATCTGCTGCAAAGTGCTGCTGGCGGCCAAGTCGAAAGTGTTCGGGTGGATCCAAAGGTGGATCGAAGATCTGAAAAACCTGAAAGCAGAGGGGACAGAGTCTGGATCACTAGCCAGTGACCAGGAAGGCGATGAGCGGATGCCCACCGATGTCGGGTGCTTCAGGTAGGTTGACGGTCGTCTTGACTCTTCAGCCACGAGGTCCAGGAGGCGTCGACGACGACCAGGAGCTGGATTCGAGCTGTCCCACGACGTCTGTCGATTGCAGGGGTGTCGGCGACCGGATTGGACCCAACAAGCCTTGGCAACGGCAAGTCTCGTGGAAATAGAAGAAGAACGGTGGTGCAGACCAACAAGGTCTGAGGGACTCACCCAGCGAGGGTAAGTCAGGGCACGCCTGGAGCAACCAGGGAAGCCCAAGCAGAAGAAGATTGGCCTTCGGGAGGGCCCACTAGCCAACGGACTAGCGACCGCGAAGGAGCCTCGAGTGGACGCACTTAGAGCTGGCTCACGGGACACTCGTGGAGTGGAGGCCAGTGATCTTCGGTGCAGTCGGTGCTGGAGGCGGGGGCTACTCGGAGCCCAAAGCACAACTTCGTGGGAGACCAGGAAGAGGATGCACTTGCAAATGTGCTTGGTGTCCAGGGGTCACGGTTCCACGTTACCCACGACAGCTACGGGCCTCAGCTTTGCTGGGGACTCAGGGCAGCCTCGGGGAAGTCTGGAAATCCACCTCTGGTGATGCAAAGACTTCGGCGTCCGGCGGGAGCTTCAGCGATGCAGACCGGACAATTGCTTCGTTGGTGCCTGCCAAGCAGGGGAGTCACTCCTTGACCCCAAGGGAGATTCTTCAGTCCTCTAATCTTAAAGTAGAGCGTCGAAGGTCCAGGATTCTGTATCAGAGTTTCGTCCAGGTAAATCTAAAGTCCTAAGGACTGGGGTCCCATACTTATACTAAGTTAGGGGTTGGACATACTCTGGGGACCCACCTATGGGAGGGTCAGGGAAGAGTGGTGGTTACACCCATTCCCTTTGTCCAGTTTCGCGCCAGAGCAGGGGCTGGAAGCCCCTGAACCAGTTTGAACTGGGGTATGCACAGGGACACCAAATGTGCCCCCAGTGCAGGACTTCAAAGCACCAGAGAGTGCTCCCGCCCAGTCCCAATACACATTATCCTGTCTGGGGAGGTGGTTACACCTCCCTGGGACAGGAAACCTATTGTACAGGCCTCCCCTGCCGGAGTTTCAGTCAGCAGCAGGAGGCCAGACCCGGGTCTGTGGCAGCGGCATCCATTTTGTGATGCCAGGGCTTGGAAAGAAGTTACCGGGCAGGCCGGTGTGTACATGTCTCTCCCTCTAGAAGGGTGGAATGCTACCCCCGCCGCCAGAACTGGCGGGGGGGTAGTATTCCAAGATGTTTGACACCAAACACGACATGTTTCCGTGCAGCCATCCCAAAGTTAGCATTTAACGCGAGGTTATAATGCGCTTAAGAGTATATGGTCAGGCTGCACTACAAACAGCATCAGAGAAGGGTCTCTGAACGCTGCAGAGGGGCTCTGCTCATGCAGGGGCACCCTCTCACATAGGAACCAAGCACTCTGCCTTCAGGATTGACAAGGCCTGCCATAGGAGTGACTTATAGGTTTATATGTGTGTATGTATGTAGTGATATAGGTAACCTATAACACAGTAAGAGGTGCATGCACCACCTTACTCAGGCTGCAGTAGCAGATCTGTGGTGTCATTTTGGATGGCCTTCCAGGGGTGGCACAATACATGCTGCAGCCCCTGGTAGGCCTCTGAGGTACCTATGCCCTGGGTACATAGTATACCATATACTAGGGACTTATAAGGGCACTCCAGATTCCAATCAGAGATGTGCTTAAGGCACATGGAAACCATTTTAGAGAGGAAGCAGCTAGGCTGGGGTTCTGATTAGCAGGGCCCCAGCCAGACTAAAGTCGAAAAACAGTGAAGCATCAGCAAAAAGTGGGGGTACCCATGTGAAGCAGATCCTACTCTCCTACACAACCCCCCAAACGAAGGGACATTAAACTAACCTTGTCCAGTTAAGTCTTCATGTTCTAAGTGGAAGTACCTAGAGAGTCCATCTGCATTGGCATGGTTACTCCCAGGTCTATGTTCCACTGTGAAGTCCATCCCCTGTAGGGAAATGGACCACCTAAGCAGTTTGGGGTTTTCACCCTTCATTTGTTTTAGCCATAAGAGGGGCTTATGGTCTGTTTGAACAAGGAAGTGAGTACCAAACAAGTATGGCCTCAACTTCTTCAGAGCCCAGACCACAGCAAAGGCCTCCCTCTCAATGGCTGACCAACGTTTCTCTCTAGGGGTCAGCCTTCTGCTAATAAAAGCTACTGGCTGATCCTGACCTTCATCATTCAATTGTGACAGTACAGCCCCTACCCCCAATTCAGATGCATCTGTTTGGACAATGAACTTCTTGGAGTAATCAGGACTCTGTAGAATGGGAGCAGTGCACATGGCCTGCTTTAGGTCATCAAATGCCTTTTGACAGCTACCTGTCCACTGAACCTTTTTGGGCATTTTCTTGGAAGTTAAGTCATTCAGGGGTGTCACTATTGATCCATACCCCTTGACAAATCTCCTATAGTACCCAGTCAGGCCTAAAAGGCTCTCACCTGAGTCTGGGTCGTTGGAGCAGTCCAGTCCATGATGGTCTGGATCTTGCTCTGCAAGGGTTGAACCTGGCCTCCACCCACAAGGTGGCCCAGGTACACAACCTGACTCTGCCCTATCTGGCACTTTGTGGCCTTGATAGTCAGGCCTGCTTTCTGCAGGGCCTGCAAAACATTTCTGAGGTGGACCAGGTGATCCTCCCAGGTGGAGCTAAAGACAGCAATATCATCTAGATATGCTGCACTATAGGCTTCCAGACCTGTAAGGACTGTATTCACCAACCTCTGAAAAGTGGCAGGTGCATTCTTCAGACCAAAGGGCATTACCACAAATTGATAATGCCCACTAGGGGTTGAGAATGCTGTCTTTGGCTTTGCATCATCAGCTAGTCTGATCTGCCAGTAGTCAGCTGTCAGGTCAAATGTGCTTAGATACTTGGCCGAGGCCAAAGTGTCTATTAGCTCATCTGCCCTAGGTATTGGATGGGCATCAGTCCTAGTGACTGCATTGAGACCCCTGTAGTCCACACAAAACCTCATCTCTCTTTTCCCACCACTGGTGTGAGGTTTTGGCACAAGGACCACTGGACTAGCCCAAGGGCTATCTGAGGATTCAATAACTCCCAAATCCAACATTTTCTGGACTTCTGTCCGGATACAGTCCCTGACATGGTCAGGTTGCCTATAAATCTTATTTTTAATAGGCAGACTGTCCCCAGTGTCCACTTCATGAGTGCACCAGGTGGTCTGACTTGGAGTCAGAGAGAACATATGTCTGTACTGATTGAGCACTTGTCTACAATCAGTTTGCTGCTGAGCAGTGAGGCTGCCTGCCAAGGCTACACCATCCACTGACCCATCTTCAGGGTTCTGTGAGAGCAGGTCAGGGAGTGGGTCACTCTCTTCCTCCTGTCCCTCATCAGTAGCCATGAGCAAGCCCATGTCTGCCCTGTCCACATATGGTTTCAATCTGTTAACATGAAGAACCCTGTGGGGACTCCTGGGTGTTCCTAGGTCTACTAAGTAGGTAACCTCACCCTTCTATTCAACAATGGTATGGGGTCCACTCCATTTGTCTTGGAGAGCTGCTGGGGCCACTGGCTCCAACACCCACACCTTCTGTCCTGGCTGGTAAACAGTCAGTACAGCCTTGGTCATGCCAGGCTTTTTGAAGTTCCTGGCTAGCCTCAAGGTTTTTAGTTGCCTTTTTCATGTACTCAGCCATCCTGGAGCGGAGACCAAGTACATAGTCCACTATGTCTTGCTTTGGGGGCTTGAGAGGTAACTCCCATCCTTCCTTCACCAAGCACAATGGACCCCTGACAGGGTGACCAAACAAAAGTTCAAAAGGGCTGTAGCCAACCCCTTTTGAGGCACCTCCCTGTATGCAAATAAAAGGCAGGGCAAGAGTATGTCCCATCTTCGCCTAAGCTTCTCTGGGAGCCCTTTAATCATGCCCTTCAAGGTTTTGTTGAATCTCTCAACTAAACCATTGCATTGTGGGTGATAGGGTGTGGTGAACTTGTAAGTCACTCCACACTCCTTCCACATTGCTTTCAAGTATCCAGACATAAAGTTAGAACCCCTGTCTTATACAACCTCCTTAGGGAAGCCCACTCTTGAGAAAATTCCCAGGAGGGCTCTTGCCACCACCGGTGCTGTAGTGGTCCTAAGGGGAATAGCCTCTGGGTACCTGGTGGCATGATCCACTACCACCAGGATAAACCTGTGCCCAGATGCTGTTTGGGGATCCATGGGACCAACAATGTCAATCCCCACCCTTTCAAAGGGAACCCCCACCACAGGTAGTGGTATCAGGGGGCCTTTGTAGTGCCACATGCCTTGCCACTGGCCTGGCAGGTTACACAGGAGCGACAAAACTCCTTGGTGTCTTCAGACATGTGGGGCCAGTGAAAGTGAGGGACAATTCTGTCCCAAGTCTTGTTCTGGCCCAGGTGACCTGCTAAGGGAATGTCATGGGCTAGGGTCAATAGGAAGCCCCTGAACTTCAGAGGTATAACCAACCTCCTGGTGGCACCAGGCTTGGGGTCTCTACACTCTGAGTACAAGAGTCCATCATCCCAATACACTGTATGGGGACCACTTGCTTTCCCAGCAGCCTCAGCAGCAGCTTGCTGTCTGAGGGGTTCAAGAGAGGGGCAGCTCTGCTGCTCCTGGCTCAGATCTGCCCTGGAAGGGCCCCCTGTCCCTAAGAACTCAACCTGATCAGGCTCAAGCTCCTCTGGGACAGTTCCTTCCTCAGGACTGAGATCATCTCCCTGAAGAGACTGATCTTCCTTCTGAGCCAAGGGGGAAGGCACTGCCTTTACCCTACTACTCCTCTTCTTGGAGGGCACTTGGTCCATTATTCCAGAATCCAAGGCCTGTTCAGTGTTAGACATTTTGGCCTGTGACCTGGTCACAGCAAACACATCTGCAGGGATGCCCAGCATTTCTGCATGGGTCCTGAGCTCCACTTCTGCCCAAGCTGAAGTTTCTAGATCATTGCCAAGCAAGCATTCCACTGGTAGGTTTGCACTCACCACAACCTTCTTAAGGCCAGTTACCCCTCACCAGGAGAAGTTAACAACTGCCAGAGTATGGTCTGTTCTGACATTGCTAGCATTGGTCACTTGGTACATTTCACCAAGTATAATCTGCCCAGGATCCACAAGATCTTGTGTCACCATGGTGTCACTTGCTCCTGTGTCCCTAAATGCCAAAGCCTCTTTTCCATTTATTAATGGCTGTTGCCTGTACTTGCCCAGATTACTGGGACTCACAGAGGAGGTCACATCCATGCCTCCATCACAGACTAGGACAGCCTGAGTGAGTTCTCTGACTAGGTCAGAGCCCATCTCCTTACCCAGGGTCAACCCTACTAAACCCTTGGCTTGTGTAGTCCCACCACCAACTGTAACTGCACTAGGGGGAGCAGGTGCCTTAGGGGCATTGGTGGGGGCTGGAGTAGAGTCTTTGGACTTGGTGCAATCACTGGTCCAGTGGGTCTTTTGCTTACAGACCTTGCACCATGGTTTCTTTTGGCCTTTCCCTTTGTTAGACTGTGAATCCCCACCTGAAGAAGATTTTTGGGGGCCTTGTGAAGACTTCTGGTCTTTACCCTTCTCCCCACCCTTATCAGAGTTCTTAGAATCTTGCTTCTTTGGGTCACCACCATGGTTCTGTACCTTCTGCCTCACCCTGGTTCTGACCCATTTGTCTGCCTTCTTTCCCAATTCTTGGGGAGAGGTCAGATCAGAGTCCACCAGGTACTGATGCAACAGCTGATTGTAGGAAGGTGGAATCTGACTATATGGTTGCCCCCACTTTTTTTATGGTGTTTTGCTGGTTTATGACTTAGTTGGACTGGGATCCTGCTATTCAGGGCCCCAGTCTATCTGCTTTCTCTGTAAAAAGGTTTCCATGTGCCTTAGGCACATCTCTGATTGGAATCTGGAGTGCCCTTATAAGTCCCTAGTATATGGTATACTATGTACCCAGGGCATAGGTACCTCAGAGGCCTACCAGGGGCTGCAGCATGTATTATGCCACCCCTGGAAGGCCATCCAAACTGACACCACAGGTCTGCTACTGCAGCCTGGGTAAGGTGGTGCATGCACTCCTTACTGTGATATAGGCTACCTATATCACTATATACATACACACATATAAACCTATAAGTCACTCCTAGGGCAGGCCTTATCAATCCTGAAGGCAGAGTGCTTGGTTCCTATGTGAGAGGGTGCCCCTGCATGAGCAGGGCCCCTCTGCAGCGTTCGGAGACCCTTCTCTGATGCTGTTTGTAGTGCAGCCTGACCATATACTCTTAAGCGCATTATAACCTCGCGTTAAATGCTAACTTTGGGATGGCTGCACCGAAACATGTCGTGTTTGGTGTCAAACATCTTGGAATACTACCCCCCGCCAATTCTGGCGGCGGGGGTAGCATTCCACCCTTCTAGAGGGAGAGACATGTTAACCCTGGCCTGGCCGGTAACTTCTTTCCAAAGCCCTGGCATCACAAAATGGATGCTGCAGCCACAGACACAAGTCTGGCCTCCTGCTGCTGACCGAAACTCCGGCAGCGTTAGTGCTAACTTTGGGATGGCTGCACCGGGAAACATGTCGTGTTTGGTGTCAGTATCTTGGAATACTACCCCCCCGCCAATTTCTGGCGGCGGGGGTAGCATTCCACCCTTCTAGAGGGAGAGACATGTTAACCCTGGCCTGAGCCGGTAACTTCTTTCCAAAGCCTGGCATCCTGAAATGGATGCTGCAGCCACAGACACAAGTCTGGCCTCCTGCTGCTGACCGAAACTCGGCAGGAAGGCCTGGACAATGAGTTTCCTGTCCCAGGGAGGTGTGTCCCAGACAGGATAGTGGTATTGGGGCTGGGCGTTTTTTACAGGTGCTTTGAAGTCCTGCACTGGGGGCACATTTGGTGTCCCTGTGCATACCCCAGTTCAAACCGGATCAGGGGCTTGCAGCCCCTGCCTGGCGTGAACTGGAC